>PNEQ01018148.1:34794-140649 GCA_003012365.1 Medauroidea extradentata | reverse complement strand
CCACCGCTGACTTTTTTGTTCGTCTCGGTGCCGCGTTCCTTGCTATAGATCGTGTATACAGTTTTTTTTCAATACCCTGAAAATTGTAGGCAAAAAAGCAGTTTTCCACACAAAAAACGAGCGAAAATGGCTATTATTAATTTCTTTTCTGCAATTTAATTTACGTAGCAACATTCTTCCTTTCTCGGCGCAGAAATGGTTTCTGTCCGGAAGCATTATCAGAAAAAGTGACAGAGTGCCATTGAAAATAATTTAACACGTAAAACCCTATTCTTTCTCCGCCAGGGCTCTGAGGTAGGCAGAGCCCTTAAGACCTCACTGTTGAAGGGCCAGACATTACATTTAAGACAAGTTTTAAAAGAAAGTTTCAGTTTCTCCAGTGTAAATAAACATACAACGGCAGATACTATGTAGTTGTATTTCCACGTACAGTATACATTTGGTCTTCTGAAGTCGTTTCAGATCCGAAAGTAATACATCCAGTTTTGTTTACCCTCCGACAACCATCCGTCTTCACTCACTGCTGCAATGAAGTGTGTGTTGTTTAAGGGCATGGGCCCGAGTTTCTTCACATTTAACGACAATTATTTTTTAAAACCCAAATGTGAGCCGATATCGTGAAATCGCTTCGTAACTTTGTTGTGACTTATTTAACCTGCATACTCTAATTTTGTCGAGTCAGAAGACTGCTAAATAGTTGCAAATTAGTTAATTAACGAAATTTCCTTTTAGTTGATAAATTAGCTATATACTCATCATACAGTTTGTCTCGAAAAATTACATTGCGTAGTAAAACCAATTCGGAACAAAGTTACGAAGCAATTTTACGATATCGACTCTCGTATGCATTTTAAAAAATAATTCTCTCGTTAGCCGAGAAACTCGGGTCCAAGTCCTTAATGCTTGTGATTCATGTTGAGTATGACTGACTCAGATGACTGCTTCTGGTTTTGTTGTTGGCTTAATGTCGTCCGGAAAGTGTAGAACGAGCTGATGTCCAAAACAATCCACGGATTATCTGGGTGCCTAGAGATCACGTTAAGCCTGTTTACGAAGAGCCTTGAGCGTGGAATTATCACGTAACCGCGACCACTCAAGTACCAGCCCCTGGAGCGCAGGTGGTTAATTTATCTACGTCGGAGCAGAAACCACTCGCTCCCCCTACTTTCTCCATCCACGAGCGAAGTCGGTAATCCAGTCTCAAGCACATACTCATCTCGCGTATCCAAAGCCGTCGCCAGGGCAACGCCTCCTGTTTTTCACAACAGCCGTGATTAAAACACCGACGCCGGCGTAATTACGTCTGGAAGCACTGTGCAAACTAAGCCCCCGTCACCCCCTCGCCCGTCAAGCCTTAAAACCAACCACACTGTTACACCGCACGACGCTTACCACTGGCGCCAGCACTCGTCCACTCGTAAACAACCCGCTTGAATACACTGCAATCCAACATAAATTAGAGCAGTCGTTCCCACGAGCGCTGCTCCTCCGCTAAACACTCTGTGGTCGACAACGTTGTACGTCTACAAGCAACGCTTTATTGTTGAAATATCTCTCACCTAGAAGAGTGAACCTCCACGAACACATCTCCTTTGTTCAACAACATTTCCCGAGCAGTAAACAACACTATAGAATCATCACTGCTAACATTTGTTCTTTTGCTAAAATATTTGCGAGTAATCTAAAACTCAATTCTCAATTTACACAACAGAGGCTACTAATTGTTCTGTCGACTGCATTACATCTAAATAATTTCTGGTTTGTTTATGACGTACAGTGTAAAAATTCTAGGTTTTTTTTTTAAATTGTGAATTGCGTTAGTTTAAACATTTCTAGCACGAAAGTAAAATTTAAATATTTTAGAAACTACTACTCTTTTAATATTGTTTATTGTAGATTTTGGATTAGTGTAATTTAAAATCAAAATGTTTTAAATTTGAAGTATTTCAGAAAATAAAACACTCTTAATGTTTTTAAATAAAATTTTATATTACACACATTACATCGTGGACACTTTTATAATAATATAGTATTTAAGTATGTCTATTCAATCGCGAAAATTCGCTGCGAAGGATCTTAACAATTATTCTGATTTGTTACACATATTTTTTATTTTTTATTTTTAAACTGCCATGATTATTTTTGCATGGTTGGCACACCTAGGCGTACAGTTATGAATAAATGAAAGTCGTTGTTGCCTAGTTGTGTTAAGGTTAATTCTACTACAGATTATAATACATATGTGTTTCCTTATGGAAGAGTTTGGCACAGGAGAAATGTCTGTCGCCAGTTTCGCTGCTATCGCAAAAGGATCAAAAAATACGAAACTGCAGTAAACTTAAATTTAGAATAAACTGGCTTGGAAATGACAAAATATATTAAACGTTATTTGAATGTGAAAACCAACCATTTTTACGTTTTGAATAATCAACTGTAGGCTCCTTAAAATTCACGAAATCTCTGTGATGAGTTAGTTTGCACACATTGCCGATACCAACGCTCAAGCGGCAAGTAATTAACATTGATATTTCTAAACTGTAGAAGAATTAACCTTAGTTGTGTATAAAGTAACATATACATATCTACCCGGCGCGTTATTAATTTCTGTACGTGTTATTTTTTTTTGTTCGTTATACGTTATGGAGTAATTTAACACATTTAACAAATTGTCGGCAATGTGAAACTGTTAGGTTTTATGCTCATATATTTCACTGTAATATTAATTTGGGCGAGTGAGAGAGATATTTTTGGTCAGCACTTAACATAGAGGTCTTCAGCGCTGGTGAGGGGTGACATGAGGTGAGTATGAAGCGACGCCGGAATGAACGGGCGGGGGAAACGGGAGATCCCTGAGAAAATCCGCCGACCAACGGCATCGTCTGGCACGATTCTCACATGCGAAAATCTGGGGACCGACCCCGCTGGGAATCGAACTCGGATCGCCATGGCGGTCTGACACCTCTGCCACCGTGTACCCCAACATTAATTCGGGAATTTATATATCTATTTATATAAATTTCATATAAATATATATATTCTAATTTAATAATGATGTGCATAACATACTCTATGTTGTATTATGTAATGTACTTCATTTTCAAATTATTTTTTAATGCATAAAAACCGCAAATAATGGTGCTCTTTTTACGTAATGATTGTTATTTTTCTATCACTCATGACAATATTAGTCTGGTAAATTGTCAATATGTCTCTGTCGCAATGCATAAACTTGGCTTAACTACGCAAGGATTCTTTATTCGCCAGGTAATTGAGAAATATCAACGCCCAAAAACCCACGGGCGTCGTTATTAAGATGGAAAAGGGGGCAGGATGCGAGAGCAATCTGACCCTAAGTTCTTGCATTTTCATATTTGGTTCGTTCTTATCTTATTATTTGCAAAAAAAATGTGTGTTGTTCTTACACAAGGCTCGATGATTAAACAATCTTAATTTTGGATTTATGCTTCGTGATTTTAAGTAATCAAGTATGAATATATCTTATAGCATGTATATTAAATTTTAAAAAAAAATCCGTTCCCTCTCCCCTTTCAAAAAATCCATAGCTCACGACGTTAATGCTTTATCCATTGCAAAATTAACTAATAATTTTGCCACAGCGAAATGCATACATTTAATAGCACTTCAGCCTACACTAATTAGTAATTATATTACTTCCTCGTACGTCAATCTTTTAACATCATGCGTGTATGTACTGTATTTATTTGTCACATAGTAATGTGAAATTTATGAAATATCATTCAAACATACGTTTACAAAAGAAAGAAATTAGCAGTCCTTAAAAAAAGTGGCGAATTCACTGTTAATATTTTAAAACAATGCTATTCCTCAGCGTCGTAGAAAGGTTATGCTTTGCATTTACTGGCTGCTTCCCGAGAACATTTTACTAAAAATATAAATATTTCCTCTTCTGCGCTTAAGGATTCCCTATCCACGCATATGACCTGCTAAGTTCAAATGAAAACAATCAGTTACCTCCAGATCTTCCGAATACACCATACCGAATAATTTAACGCTTACATTTTTAACTAAACAAACTCTTAGATACAGTTAACGATATAAAGGGGCGTTTACTTAACAAGTGAAAGTTTTATACACATATTGGACTGAGTATTTTCACGAGCAAGTACGGGAAAATTACAGTATGGATTGCGATGGGCTTTCCGAGTACCTCGTAAGCGAAAGTTCAACTGAAATTTTGAACGAAATAAAAATCTTTTTCCCGAGATGCCTTTTTAAGGAGGAACGAGAACATTATAAATTGCATGTGTAATGTTCAACGAAAACTGTTATTGGTGCAATGGTTAACATATCTGAGCGAATGCTGAAATGTGAGATGGTTCAATCCAACTCACGCAGTACAATTTGATGTCATTTATTAGGTTCTTTGTAATATTAACTCATCATTATTTTGTAAAATTACAATAAATTTCAGTATATTTATTTTCAGCATACATTAATTTATAATTGTTCAATCCTTTTCCATGTGAAATATTTTTTTTTTTTTTAAATTTACCAAGTTTATCTTAGTTATAACATTTGTCATGTACTTTGTTGAATACTAAAACCAACAGTTTGATATTATTAAGTTATGAACTATGTATGGTCTCTGATGTATGTTTGGATGGAATAAAATTAATTTTAATGTAAGTTACGTTTTACAAAAAACATAAAAATTTTATAATTGAATGTGTAAAAATAGGAGCGTGTGAGCAACATTTAAGTTGGTCTGGTAAAGCGCGTGAGTAGCTTTTTAAAAGACATTGGTTCGATTCTCTGTACGTTAATAATTATTACTTAAAATTGTTTAGTGAAAAAATTAATTGGTTCCCTTATATTTTCCAAACAATGCCATTTAAACGATAAGAAATAATTTAGACAATACACGTTGAAATTTATTTCACCGCGAATGTAAATGTGGAACTACAGCTTGTAACGCTACAAACAAATAGCCTACTTTGTTTTATTTTCACGAGATAAATCATTATTGTTTTACAAAGAATTTCCTTAATAACAGGGTTACACAAATTATTCTCGTATAATAATATAAATTAAAATTGTTCAAAATATGTACATCACTCACATTTTCGTTCCAGGTAATTTGGCAATACGGTTCGAGGAATATTGCATTACTTTTAAGGTGGCATTTTCCATACGTTAGGTAATTTTCTCCTAGAATGATACAATAATTTCTTCGTTCAGTGATATTGGAACACATGATAGGTATACTGGCATTGAATACTAAAGAATTCGAGCAAATATTCTTATGTCAATGAGATGATCGTGTGTTCCAACAGCACCGAAGAATGATGCGGGTTCGCAGTGGTAGACAAATAATGGATTTATATTTGCCACCAAGATTTCCGTTGGTACAAGTAGTGGATACAAAGTTACATGAAAATGCTTATATCTTCCTATTAAAAGCGAGATTGGAGACTTTCAGATTGAGATTTCACGCGGGTATGCTGCAATTCCGTAGATGAGGCATGATTACTCCCACCCTTAACGCTCCTATCCGCCCAACCTTTTCCCAATTTCTCGCTTCACTGACGCTACTATCCAATTATATCTGGTACTGCTGGAATTGCATTACTTTCACGTGCCGTTTGAATTTATCCTCTTGGAAGTGATCGGGAACGACGAACCTAAACTGAATAAGTCTGCGTGATTTCAGAATTTACCTATGCCCAACATAAAAAGTATACATCTTATTATTAAAAAACTAAACTGTATGCAAGAAACGAAACATTCGCCGAACTGTAAACGGAGCACGTAATGTATGAATTTTAAAATTTTATTAATTTGTCACTTAATTAAAATTTTTTCATGTGTCCACCTTAATCTGAGACATTTGAAATAAAGTGACTCATATAAATTTTATATATTTGAAGTTCATCGTCGAAGTTTTTTTTGTAAAATAAGAAAGCAATTCAAAACATATCGCCAATATGTTAATGTCCCTACTCGTAAAATAATTCAAGCTTATAACACATCTTCATAATAAAGACGCCAAACCATCAGAATATACATTGTTCCATTAGATACAAATTTTCCTGCGTTTGTATCGCCAGAGCATTGACCAAAGTACAAATTTTTTTTTCTAAATATTCCATACGTGCATTTGTGTAGGCCTAATTATCATGTTATAAACAATGTAGATAAAAAAATCATTCTAACACATATATGTTTACAGAATTGTAAAATTATTCGCGCATTCTAAATGATGCATTAAAACACTCTCCTCGCATTCGGAAGAAGACGTATTAAATATTATATTCCTGGCCAAAAATAATTCTTTTACAATTTTTATTCTGAAATCAATTCCTTCGAGGGTTTGGATAGTAGCTTAATATATTATCCCTGTTCGGATTAGCTTTTTCCTTTCTGTTGTATAGCTCGAGTAAGAAGTAGGATTGTTAGAAGGCGCGTAAATCGTCTCTTAAAACGTAAAATGATCTCAATGTTATCATTTTAACAAGCGATAAATATTGAGAAGTATTTGAGAAAATATAAATAAATAACAAAACTCTGTCCGAATTAGGAATTTATATAATTTCAGTAAACATAAATGAGTTTTCGACATATATGTGGTGTGCATGGGAGTGGTCAGACCATTTGTCTCCCACCAAGGTGATCCGGGCTCGATTCCCGGCAGGGTAAGTCCCCGGAGTTTCGCATGTGGGGATCTTGCCGGACAATGCCGCTGGTCGGTTGGTTTTCTCCGGGATCTCCCGTTTCCCCCGCCCTTTCACTCCAGCGCTGTTCCATTATTAACCCCATGTCACCTCTTCACCAGCGCTGAAGACCCTGATGTTATGCGCTGACCAAAATCTCTCTCTTACTCTCGACATCTGTGATGTATAAATTGTTTGAAGTGAAAACAAGCCGTTTACAAATATGTAAACAGGATGGCCTTAAGGGTTATTGATCCCTACCACCTTGGATTTATCTGTTTTTTTCTCGATAACTTCTATTCCAGTCGATGTATCAAAATTTTTGTCACGACAGGGCATAGATAAAAACTTAATAGATTTTCTGTAATTGCTAGAACCATAATATATTCATTATTTTGCAACGGGAAACAGCTGAGAAGGAAAAATTGCTTTATTTACGGGAGCGACTACAGAGGCCACAAATTAACAGAAACAATGCCACATGGATTCCAAAAAGTGAATGAAACAATAAACTCTGCCTTGTCAGCGTGAAAAAGCAAAGCATCGTGTCTATTCCCTGATTTATAAGAAAAACCGTAAAACCGATCAGACAGGGATCAATCCCCCTTAAATATAATTCTTTGTCACATGTATTTCATTATCGTCCGGCACGATTTCTATGTGCAAAAATCCGGAAACGACCCCGCCCGGGAATCGAGCTCTGACCGCCTTGAAGGGAGGCGAGTTAATTATCCACTTTGATAACCGCGAAAATGATTTGATTTTATGTTTACTTGACATTACGATAGCAAAATTATAGCGGGAAGTGGAAAGCAAAAGAGCACGTTCTCCTTGCAGTGTTGCCACATTATGAACGTTGTGTATATATATATGTATATATACATACATATAAAATGTACGGATGTTTGAAATGTATGCCTTCCGATGTAATTTATGTTATCATGATTAAACTTTAGTTTTTTGTTGTGTGAGCATGCGAAGATTTCTGCAAAATAACATTTTAAAAAAGGGGGGTGGGGCAAAATGGGGCGAAGTGGTAGAATAGGTTATCCCAAGCATTGTAGTGGGAAAAAGATTAATCTTTGGTGAGTAGTTTCGTGAACGCCTGCGAACGTTTCTACACACACACACACACACACACACACACACACACACACACATATATATATATATATATATATATATATATATATATATATTGTCGGAAAGGGAGTACGAAACGGAGTACACGGGTAGAATTGGGCACCCGAAGAATTGAAAGGACATTCCTTCACATGCTGGAAACGATAGTTTTCCAATAACCATGTATCGGCCGAATCTCTACACACAGCTCGACAGCGACTAGTGCAAGCGTTCACAAAGCAGTTTTCACTTGACTGTAAAGAGCTTACACCCGAAGCAAATGCCCATAAAGTGTGATGTAGGAACAAAAAGAAATAAACCGAGTGTGTCTATGCGTCGCTGGTTCAGAAGCTTGACAATCTGTAGAATTTTCCGGTTAAATATTTACTTAGGTCGTAAAGGTGTCGCAATCACTGGCACCAGAATTAAACAATACAATAATTTAGAATCGTTAGCCTAAAGTACTGCGAGTTATTTTTATACGAGAATCGCCGGTTAGATCGTTGTTACAATGTTTCAAAGAATATTCTTGTTTGTAACTCTTGCCTTTCAGAACTTTTTGGTGGTTATTTTTTATTTCTAACGTATTTTTCATTAAATTAATTACGCGCGGATTTAATGTTTATGCAATATTTGTAATGTACCTTTACAGTATTTTCAGAACGGTTTTTGTTTTCTCACACAATTTTTTTTCGTTTGTTATCATACAAAACTATTTTTTCTGTGTTATAAGGCGAAGCGTAAACACGTATTTAGATATACTGTATTCATGTTCTACAATGTTGCTCAAAGGAATGATGCTGCAACTGTTGTGCAGTAAAAAAACTATGTGAGAATTACTCTTGTACAACATTTTTCCAAAATAAAAACAAAACCTGCGGTAAACTGAAACATTCCTATGTTCAACAGACAAAATCCCCGAAAGATTTGAAGAAAATATGATAAACCTGAATTAATGTTTAAAAAACAAGACAATTTTAACTTCTATCCAGACGACAATTCCCCACAGAAAACTCTAACTTCCAAGCCGAACTCCAGTGTAGCCAACTTAATTTTTTGTCAAACTAATTAAAATATTTTTGTTTGGTTTGTATTAAATTTGCGTTTAGTTTGCAATATTTGAATCAATTTTATGTCTCGCCTCAGCGCACGTTAGTGTCGCGTCTGCACTTGCTTGTCCTTGTACGCAGGTTGGTAGACCTGAGCCACAGACCGGATAGACTAGGGTAGATGAATGGTACGCCCTCCTCTGTAATTCTCCTCATTGAAGACCCGGGGAACCACCAACATCCCACCCGCTGACAGCAAGTTGAACTCGGGGTGGGTGTTGTTTACGGAGTCAGGGTCTTTCCTACGGATCTACGACTGTGACGGCGACCGGATACGCGCGGATTCTCTGGGCCGCATCCTCTTCCGTCCCGACCTCTAGGTACCCATGCCACACCTCAGGACCTTTCAAGCACCCCCACACCCCCTTTACTCCAGGCCCCTAGGACTCACGTCTCGGCAAATACTCCCGCCCGCATTCCACCATTCCACCCCGCGCTTCTCTGCAACAACCGTCTCAGCGACAGCTCCCACCGACTGGCGTATGTGCTATTTAAGCAGGTGGAGAAAAATCCTAATTTTATGTGTGTATAAAATATGGTTAGCTTTGTAGACATTACTTCAGAGTGAATTTACGAAAAACAAAATTGCTC
Organism: Medauroidea extradentata; assembly: GCA_003012365.1. Taxonomy (NCBI): domain Eukaryota; kingdom Metazoa; phylum Arthropoda; class Insecta; order Phasmatodea; family Phasmatidae; genus Medauroidea; species Medauroidea extradentata. The sequence goes on along the minus strand of PNEQ01018148.1, from coordinate 131,135 downwards.
AGCCTGTTTTCTCATAGTGGCATTTCAAAGTCAAAACTTACATATTTTTACTTTATACAAAACTTGATGACCATTAAACATAATAAAATGAAAAAAAAAAAAAACAAAAAAAAAACATCAAAACTACATGCCACGTTCTACAGCATGAAGAATGTTAAAACCCATTACAAAAATTTTTTTGTATAAAAAATTTTTAATATTTGCTAATTTTCTTACACTTTCAGCAATTTTCTTAAAATAAATAATATTTTATAATTTATTTTTATGTACTTCAAGTTGTAGAACGTGACATGTAATTTTAATGTGATTTCGTACAGTTCATTATGTTTTTTCGTGTTCAAGATCTGTATCAAGTAATAATACGCAGATTTCGGCATTGAAATGCCACTATGGGGAAACTGGCTAAGATATTATTATTTTCGTAAGAGGAAAAAAATGAACTCTCAAGCAATGTTTACAAAATAACCCTTTTATACACAAATATAAACTTGTGATTTTTCACACTAGGTGAATGGTATGTAATTCAGCTCTAAAAGCATCAGTTCAGAGTTGCAGGTTTCTCGAAGCCAACTTGCGAAAAACAAATAACAGCAATACTACACAATAGATTTTGCCAACATTCTGAGCAAACATTTTTTCTCGATTAACGTATATCTGAAGAACAATCTCTGATGCCGAAATCTCGTGTATTTTAATTGATGCGCAAGAGATCACGCTTAACAAATGCATCATTCTGGGTAAATATCTGCTCATAAAGTTGGCAAATATAATTATCAAGGATTGCTCTTTTGTATTTTTTCTATATTGACATTAAAAAAAGTTAAAACCTCAATGGTTGAATTCAGTGCTTCTATGAGACTTTCAGAGGTGATCCTGCCATTTTATGATGTACTATCAAATATATAAGGTGGACTGTGTAGACCTGTACCCTTCAAATGATTGACATGCATAAACAAGACCGCAAAAACTCCCATTTTCACCATTTTCAATTGCTAGAAAATATGCTTTAATAAGCAGCGGTGAACCTGAAATGGGGATACACGCGTGTAACGGTCTCCGAATGCTATTCAGCAACCATTATTTATGTGTGATGAATATATTTTAATAGTCTGGTAACGGCATAAGCACTGCACACCGCTCGGTGGCCGCGGCAGGCGGTCACCTTAATAAACAATTACAATTTAATGGTTACATTGGTTTTGTTATAATCCCCCCCCCCAAAAATATCATACATTTTCGACAGTAATTTTTTCAAGCAAATTCAGAATATAGTATCTTTGATGCCAGAGTCGAATCTGATGCCGAAATGTCGGTAAGAATATACAGGATGTTTGGTAATTATAGGTACAACCGAAAGAGGTGTATCGAGGACGATGAAACTAGCAAACAATTTCAATAAACACAGGTCCGGAAAACGGCGGTTCTCGTTACAATGTATGGACGCGTGCAAACAAGTCAATGTTGCAATACTGTTTTTTTTTTTTCTGTGGGGATATTTAGGAGCTTTGGTGTGCGCCAGCCCTGTTGATAGTGTCCACGAACTACAGGAACGCATTGTGAGTGGTTCCCACTGCATTCGGAACACAACTGGAATTTTTGAACGTATACGGGTATCGATGCGAAGACGTCCTCAAACCTGTCTTCAAATGAACGGCCCCCATTTCGATCACTTGTTGTAATGTCTTCGTCCACGTGTGCAACCATTTGACGTTTTGATCCTCGGAAATTCTGGTATTATAGAGTTCCTGTCATAACATGTAATGTGTTATTTTGGGAAAACCACTGGTTTCCGGAACAGATTACTGTCATTCATTGATTGTTTTATCCTCCTCGACATACCCCTTCCGTTTGTACCTATAATTACCAAATCAACTGTATAAAATTAGGATTTTAGCGAATTAGGATAATATATTTTGTGGGCTATATAATACTTATTCTAAGGTTAAACAAATAATGCGTGTACAGTAATCTAGCTGCATCCGTTGCGAATATATTTATGTATTGAGATCTCAAGTAACCTGTTTCCTTTGTGGGAAAACCGACAAACAGCGAATAATGCTTTCTCATTTTCTGTTAGTGCTGCCGCCACTTTTTATCATCTACACTCACAGATATTCCACCTCCAGTCAATACCACTCCTTGTTTTGTACATCTCTCAGTGCCTCCTCAGACGGAAACACGCCGATATGTCGCTCAAAGCTTACGTCCGTCCGCTGCCTTCTCAGGTCTTTGTTATGTTGCTACGTGTTAGGCATTATTATTGTATTTTCAGTTTTTGGAACATAACAAGTTTTTTTTTCAAACTGAAGTATCATAATTTTCTCTTTGGAATAGCATATGATTCAGCCATGGTAAACTGCTTGTCACAAATAATAATATAATTTTTAATTACTTTGTCATACAGAATCACTGAAAAAGAACTCTTTAAAGTTAATTTTTAATTTCCTAGCAATGATTCTGCATGACAAATTAACGACAGATTCTATTATTTTTTATGTCAATCGGTTTACCTAAAATGTATCGTATGTTTGTCGAAGAGAAAATTTTAATAATACAATTTGAATAAATGTTATGGCTCAAAAACTTAAAATACAATAAAACTGTCTAGCACTATCTCTTAAAAGAACGATTGGGTCGTTATAATTTGTAGCTATGCATTTTCTGATATCACAATCAGTTTTATTACAGCATCTCAAGCAGTCTAGCGTAATTATTAATTATTCTTCTCCGGACATTTCTACATAGAGACTAATGAAATTATTTCATTAATACTAACTTTCAGTTAATCATAAAGTCTTACTCTGTGCTTTCACGTAGACACAATTTTAATAATGAAACTCAATTAAATTTATTTAATTTCTAAATATAACTGCACTTTTGCCCACTTTTCTTCCCTCTTAATGTTCCACACAAACAACGTTGTGACCAACAAATAAAAACTGTTGTATTCTAACTAATAAATTGTTTCTGATTTTATCGATGTTCTGATATTTTTATTTAGTTGCAAACAGTAGAGCCAACGGCAGGTACTAGCAGCAAATGCATCAGGACGGATATGCTTTCCCAACGTTTTTTCTATTTTAGTAGAAATGTTAGCTAGAACATTATTGCGTTATGTGATTCAGTAATCCGTTAATTTGATTATCACCTGTTTACCAACATATTACCTGTCACCAATTTTGCACTCTTCACATATTACACATAATTAATATGGTACAGATGTTTCACAGCAGAGTGAGCTAATTGAAAGCCGTGTTTTATACATATTTTATGTTAGTTCTCATAATTATGCTGAACGTTAATTAGTTGACTTTGCCTCATAGTTAATGAACACTATTTAGTTAAATATTAACAGCTGACCAATATTAAAATCGTATAATTCCGTGGGGCCGCTGTCGCCGAGTGGTCATACCACTCGTCTTCCACCAAGGCGATCTGGGTTCGATTCCCGGCGGGGTAGATCCCCGGATTTTCGCATGTGGGAATTGTACCGGACGATGCAGTTAGTTAGGCGGGTTTTCTCGAGGATCTCCCGTTTCCTCCGCTCTTTCATTCCGGTGCTGCTCCATGCTCACCTCACCCCTCACCGGCGCTAAAGACCTCGATGTTAAGCGCTGACAAAAATCTCTCTCTCACTCACTTATAACTCCGTGGTAATTATTCTGCTGACAATAAAATTTCACTGCAGATAAAAAGGACACATCAATAATACTAATTAAATTCACGGTAAAATCAGTTGAAATTAACCTGTAACAGTTCTAGGAATTATATCTATAATCTTGTGGGTTGGTTATTAAAATTACTGTGACAGATTTAGAACAGTGTAAAATCTTTTTACGCTAAATATATACTTCAACTATAATTTTAAATATGTATTCACAAAGTATCATTATTCCTGCTTAATACTTTAAAATGATAGTAATTTGTGTATGAGGAAGTGTTTATTCGCAGTTTTAATGTGTTACTGAACCGATGCAATAATAAATTTGTATGAATTCTAAGAATAAATCAATCATGTACGTATACAGTATTTATTTACTGAGTTGGGTAAACATATAGTAAAGATCACCAACAGAACAAAATACTTTATTTTAAACCAGATCAAGTAACGAAATATACGCTGCGGATCAAAATATAAGCGTTAACGAGTCAGTGTTGAAATATTAACTTGGAGAACACTTAAAAAGATTGTGGTGACAAAGGAGGTGTGTCAGTATCCTGGAATAATTTATCATAAAACAACAATTTACCCGCATATCTGATAAGCTTACTTTCCTCAAAGTGGGTACAAATTAACCCTGAAATTTAACATAGTTTATGCACATCTAGAAATAATATTATTAATTTAGACCATGGATAACGAAATATGCACAATATGTCAGCTTTATTAGTAATACACACGTACTCAATTTGATTGAAATTGGGAAAAATATTTCTGTTTATAATACAAAGACAACAAATTTCCAAAATTTTCAAATTATTACCAAAGAATGACCAAAGCACACACAAGTCCAGTAACGAAGTCAGTAGAATATGCGTGCCAAGAATAACGAACCTCGGAAATATATTACCCCAAATATAACATGTTATGCGAAAATACATGACGGTAGCCATAATGAAAATATGAACACATGGTAAAAGCAATACACAAAACTCAAATAAACTTTGAATGTAGTATATGTGCACCGTTAAATTAAATAAATTCAATCAACAGATCTGTCATAGGCCTAATTTTATAAATATTTAAAAATGGCCTATTGTTATGAAACTATGAACACATAATAAACGAAATACACCAACGACAAATAACTTTGTATGTAAAAGGATATAAGTAACAAGTTTAATGAATTTCTGAAAAATAGTTCCTATGGTATGTAATACTACGCTTAAAATATATAAATCCCAGCATTTTGAAAACATGAACACACGTTGAACCTAATAGGCAAAAGTCATATCAGCTTTTTATGTAGTATATGTGTACCAAGTTCAATATACATCTGAAATATATTAACTTAGATATGCAGTACTAGGCTAAAATATAATAAGAAGTTATCAGCATAACTGTAAAGCCCATTTTCCTTAAATTGGGTGCAAATTAATCTTGAAGGTTATCATAGTTTACTTACGTTTAATAATATTGAATAGAAACTAAATATACAAAAATAATGTCAACTTACTAAACAATTTAATCGTATCCAGTTTGAATAAAATTAAATAATTTCTGAATAGTTCTTTTATCATAAAGATAAAAATGGCCGCAAATATCAAAACATTGCCGAAGGACAAGCAAAATACACACAAGTCCGAAAAACTAACAACTAAGATACACGTGCCAAGATTAATGAACTTTGGAAAAATATTCCCCAAAATATGCCAACATACACAAAAAATATGACACGGTCGCTATTATAAAATTATGAACACGGAATAAATAAAATATGAAAAGTCAAGTCAGTTTTGTTGGCTATGTAGAACATTTGTACCAAGTTTAACGAAATCGATAAAAAATTTCAATATGTATGGAATATTGTGCAAAAAACGTAAATATGGCTGCCTTTATGTAATGCTAAGCTAAAAATATAAATATGGCCGCATTTAGAAATTATGAACACATGAAGAACTAAATACATGAAGTTAATTAAGATTTTTGTGTAGTATACGTGTGCCATATTGGTGAAATTCTGAATAATATTTCGTAAGTTTATTGACACTATTAACTTATATAGATGGCACACATTTTGTAAATATGAACATATTATGAAGAAATACACAAAAGTCAAGTCAGGTTTGCATGCAGTATATGACTAGCCTACAAAGTTTGATGAAGTTCTGAAAAATATTTCTTAATATACGAGATAAAATATTAATTACAAAAAAATTACCGTCATTTTGAAAATACACTAAAGCTAAGTTAGCACTGTATGTTGTGCATGTGTAGGCTACCAAGTTTAATCAAATTCTGAAACATATTTCGTAAGATATGTAATACTATGTTAAAAATATAATGGCCACAATTTTTTAAATATAATCACTTGATGAACAATATAGACAAAATTAAAGTTAGAATTGTATGTAGTATATTTGTAACAAGTTTGATGAAACGATAAATGACGGCTCATTAGATATGTAGCCGGCTCGATAAATGTTAAATTGGTCTCATTTGATAAATATGAATAGGGCGTAAACGAAGTATATTAAATGAATTTAGGTTACTAAGTACTACATATGTACAAAGTTTCATGAAATGTTGTCCGCTGATTCAAAAATATTTAGGAACACATACATACACACGCAGGAAGGTGATCTCATAGGTCTTATTATTATTTAGTATAGGATAAAAGATCGTGGATGGCTAGAAACAGGAATATTTTGTGACTTCAATGACTTGCATATTATAATCCTATATACATTCAAGCTCGTTTTGTTTGTTAATTGTCTGCTATTACAGTTAGCAGCAGTTAATAAACAAATGGTCGGGACTTGATAATACTCAGGACAGTGCATTCTAAAGTGCATGTTACGGAATTCACGAAATTTTCCTGTCCCCAGTGATAGATGGTGTTGACTGCTAAATATATAAACGTGTGAGCCTAAACTACGAACGAAGTCTACTCTCTAAAGACGCTACTAATACATGAATTAGTGCACTACAAGTGCCCTAGTCTAACTACTGGTGTATGTCAAGGCCTCGTTCCAGTTCAGCGCGGCTGACCGCGCAGCTGCGTACGTAATTCGCTGCCAGGGACGCTTCTAATGAAGCAGGATTTATAGCTCGAGGATTAGCAGTACATTTTCATTGTGGCCGATAAACAGCGCTGCTTGCAATTATGTTCAGCGCCGTTGCATGTATATGCCTCACTGATTAATGCTTACTGGGAAGATAATCTGGACTGACGAAAATAACTACATTAAACAATTAAACTTGGTGAGCTGGGACAATTAATATCACAGATGTATTTAACTGTTCACTGTCTTTCATTACTGTATCAACCGCAGTGAATGTAGGTACATGAAACTAATTATATAATTGGCAGTTAAAATAAATACAAACATCTACATTGACCTCACCAATAATTAAAATTACAATGAATCGCTAAGCTATTTTCAAACATTATCTACAACATGAATACTGTCTGCAATTAAATTAAAAGTGTATTCCTAAACCACAATTATTTTGAAAAATAATAATAGGTTACGAAAATATTACTTGATATAATTGTCGTATACCTAAAAACTAGCAGTATTTAGCTAGATTTGCAAAGTATTGGTGAAATTTAAAGATTTATATAATTTCGGAATTGAAGATATTAATGTTACGAAAATGCCAACGTTTTGCTATGTTGTGTTGTACAATAGCAATATTGTGACTCACAGTACTTATATCCACTGTTAATATATGGCTTTCGTAAGACTTAGTCTTGCGATTTATTCCCCCCCCCCCCCAAAAAAAAAGAACATTTATTACTTGACAAGAACATGTCAGAATTTTTTGAACACATTTGATAAGTGATTTATAGTTCAGGGAATTTCAGTAAAGTGTTTTACGGCAAGTAAAAATTTTAATTGAACTTTTCAAATTTAATTGTTGTGTTGCAGGGTTTGGTGGTTTATTAATATGTTCTTACATTTGTGCTTTTATCGAACACGTGTGATGAGGTTACACTGATAAATATAGATAAATTAACAAATCTATTACATTTTCTGTTTTGAAAAATAAAGTGCACATTTTTTTAACGAATATTTGTGACATTTGCACGATATATATTTTTTTTCTCTTTAAGGAATTAAACATGTAATTAACTTAAGAAACAGCGTTAAGAGAGAATGGTAGCCTCAAAACGACCCTACTTTATACACTTCAAATACATGGTATATTCTGTAGTGTATTTGTTTTGTAAATGTGAAAATTTTAAAGGCTGCTTTTGAAACCAGCTAATGGCAACTATATACTGGAGTATCATACCGTAGTTCAAGAGCGTTCACCGATTTCCATCTTATCACCAGCATTGGTGATGTGCTGACTGACAGAGCAAACACCCGTCAAGGGAAATGTCCTCTCCATCTCCTGTATACATAGCCTACACGACACGGGATTTTTCGCTCGTTATCCATTCCAGAATTTATCTTCTTTATTCTCTTTCTTTCATTCTCTATTGTCAACAGGCTGTCGCTAGGCCCGGTTCATTCCTACTGGTGAGTTAACCTCCCACACCAATTCTTCGAAATAAAACAGTTCGATTAACACTCATTTGTTCTGTGCTTTATTATATTTTTCCTTTTAAATCTAAAGTGGTTTTGTATAAATCGTAATTTCGTTTAAAATACAATTTAAAATCGTTTATAAAAAAATTAAATTTCTTAATATAAAATCCATTGTTTTAACTATTATATTTTTTGAAACTACTCAGAGGTAAGGTTTGCTACAATTAATCATACGTCAGTTTGTATATGGCAAAATAAAAATATATGTTATCCAACAAAAATTTTGTTGGATGAACAATTTGTGAAAAGCGTAACAAATTGGTTTTGCTAGTCTAACAAAATGCATGTTTAACGGGACTAAACCCTCCTGTTGAGGTAACAAAATCAGCCAGGCAACAATATATTTGGTTGATTCAACGTTCACACGGTTATTTCGCCATATGCGAACATGTATACGGTTCACTCAACCAAACCTTATCCTCTGTGTAGCTTCACGTATCGCTAATGTAACTTATTTCATACAAGTCATATGATTCGTCTGTTTTATGCATTTGAAACTATTTTGTGTTAAATTCAAGTCCTATACTGAAAATAATATGAATTTTAGTCCGCATCATAAAAAAAAAAGATTGAAAAAATATTACTATGTACTTCTGGCACAGTTTTTTTTTACTCTGAACAATAATATCGTTCAAAACATGCAATATGAACGTTACTTTAGCGTGAAACATACCATATACTATCCTGCACACCCCTTTGTATATCACATAGGCTTAAAGGCCTACATTTATAGTAAATATGTTTGACATCAGTTCTTTGTAATCCGACGTAAACAAAAATATTAACATTCATGTAAAATAACATGAAAACAAGAATGTTTGTTAATGGGCCCGTATGAAATCATTTTCTCTTCCAACGCTGATTTACTTTCGCCGTTAGAACAAGGTCAATGAGGGCATAAATATATGGGAGATGCCGTAGATATAACTGAATTACTTTTTTACGTCAAACCACATGCTTTGACACTCGGGTAATCGGGTGAGTGAGAGAATTTGGTCAGCGCTTAACATCGAGGTCTTTAGCGCTGGTGGGGGGTGATATAATGTGAGTATGGAGCAACACCGGATTGAATGGGCGTGGAAAACGGGAGATCCCCGAGAAAACCCGCTGGTCAGCGGCATCGTCTGGCACGATTCCCACATGCGAAAATCCGGGGACCGACCTCGCCGGGAATCAAACCCGGATCACCTTGGTGGGAGGTGAGAGGTCTGACCCCTCGGCCACCACGGCCCCTCGGGTAATCGGTAATGTTGTGATAGGTACAATTATATTCTTAAGCTTGCCAGCGGTTTTTGTGGATTGAGTTTTATTGATGGTTTGCTATGTGTCATTTTTTATATACATTTGAAGTTACTGCAGAAGTCAGATGATTGAAATCTTTAGAAACTTTGAATCTCCACAGATCATCCTAGCCCAGTCTACAAAAGTAGTTATAACAGCTTTCTTCAGGATTGGCGGATGGTGGGATGCCGCATGTAGATATCTGTCAGTGTGTCTAGTCTTCGGTACGCACTGTGTCCCAGTCAGCCATCTGGTTTTCTAGAAACCATTACATTTCGAAAATTTAGGTTTTCTTCATTCTCGAGTTCCGTGGTAAACTTTATGTTGGGATGAGTGTTGTTAAGTAGTTGAAGAAAACAATCGAGTTGTACCGTTCTATGGCTCCAAATGACGAAGGTATCGTCTGCATATCTGTGCCAACAACTGGGTTTATGCGGACTAGATTGAATGGCTTTTTCTTTAAAACTGGTCACGAATATATTTTCTAGTAATGGGTGAAATGGGGAGCCTATTGGTCAAACAATGAAGGTGTCCTGCTGTCTATATAATGAAGGGTGTTCTTTTGCCTTTGACTGCAAGTTTGTTTTTTAACCTCTGCGGTGAGTGAACTTTCGGAGATTAGTTTCTTGGTTTTCATCTCTATCTGTTTGATTGGGTTGCGGTTGACAGCTTAATACAGTGGATCTTCCAACAGTTGGATAACTTTCTCTTCCTAATCACTAGAGTTAATTACAAAAGTGGCGTTTCCTTGGTCTGCTTCCGACAATCAAAACACCAGATACACGTCATCGTCCTATTGTCAGTGCAACAAGCTCATCTACCCACCTATTAGCCAAGCATCTTAACAAGCTTCTCACTCCTGACCTACTAGTGCCGAAGTCTCACATCAAGGATTCAGCCCACTTTATAAAAATATTCCATAACTTTCTTTAAATTAAGAAGTCATATTGGTGGGTTTTGATATTGAATCACGTTTTACAACCCTTTACTTTACTATCCTATTCCACAAGGCCTTCAGTATCTTCAGAAACATTATGGAGAGAACCATACAAGTGACGAAACAATTAAACTTATTGAACGTTGTGTGACGTCCACTTCCTTCTCCTTCAGCAACAAAATCTACATCCAGGCTGAAGTTACTTCAGTGAGTTCCCCATTGTCCCAATTATTAGTAAATATATTATTGGCCAACTTTAAATAAAAAAGCCATTTAATCTAGTATCAATAGACCAATTGTTGGTACGCACATGCGGACAATACCTTCGTCATTTGGAGCAATGGCAAGGAACACATCCATAGTTTTCTTGAACACCTTAACAACACTCGTGTCAACATTAAGTTCACAATGGAACTCGAGAATTAAGAAAAACTACCTTTTCGGTATTTAATAGTTTCCAGAAAGTCAGATGGCCGACTGGGACACAGTACGTACCTAAGACTACACACACTCAGTTAGATATCTATATGTGGCGTCCCACCATCCGCCAACCCAGGAGGAAGCTGCCTTAATTACTCTTGTAAACTGGATTAAGAAGATCTGCGAAGAGTCAAACATCTCTAACGAGTTCAGACATCTGACTTCTGCAGTAACTGCAAATGGATATAAAAAGAAAGATATACTGAAATCCATGAATAAATCTCAAGCTACAAAACCACAGATAAGTTTAAGAATATAGCCGTGTTACTATATGTCAAGGAGTCACCAATAACTTATCACGAATTTTAAAGAAGCGCGATATTTACACAACAGAGAAACCTTCAGGGAAACTCACCACTATTCTATCCTCAGTGAAGGACAAAACTCCAGTCGAAGAACTTGCTGGCATCTAAAAAGTACCATGTTCCTGTGGACCAATCTACGTAGACCAGACAGGCAGGAGAATCTCAACCAGAATCAAGGAACTTATCTTCAAGCATAAGAACCCCAGGTCATCCATAGCAAAAAATTCATTCATCACTGAACACAATATCAACTTGGATAATTCCGACACTGTAACCGACATAAGCAATTACAGGAAAAGAATGCCAAGGGAAATAATAGAGATATGAAAACGCCCATAAAATACATAAATAGAGAAGATGGATGCAAGTTAAGTAATACCTGGACCCCACTTTTAAAATGAAAAACACAACTTCCTACAAGGTCAAATATAAAGCAAATAAATGAAAATAAAAAATATATATAACTAAATATAAAATAGTCCTTCGATCAATAAGAACAAGCCTACTCTGATTTGCCGAACTATTAGCCAATTGGATGTGATCTGTTCTGATTGGCCTTCCCTTCAGCCAATTAGGAGTGGAAGCTCTTGTGATAGGTGGAGCCAGCTGACCCATGTACTCACTATAAATTGAGCTGGTCTTTCCATTGGACCTCAGTTAATAACTCAACCCTTACGATGTGTGCTGCAATGCGAGACGAAACGTTGGTACCGTCTACCATTACGTTTCGGTTCAACCTAGAAAGCCAAGATAATAATATCAAGAATGGCCGCCAAAGCCTGCAAAAATCTTTAACAGTATTTTAGTTATGTCGTAATTTATCCATTAAAACTCACATGCCTAAAAGCTTTTGGTGTATTCATTAAGGCTGCCACCTGCCCAAATTGCCAAACGATGCACTAAGCTTTGGCCAGTAGAACTTTAATTGAAAACTAATCAATGAATGCTAGTGAATTATATTAAGAATTACCTCCAAAATAACGCTATACGTGCTCATTTGGAGTCCTATACTAATATTTACACCTGATTACCTCATGGCCGAAATTTGTGAACATGTTGATAATGTTGTATTTTTCACACACGAAAATCACAACAAAGACTCTTTTAGAAGGTTTAGGCGTCTACAGTATGCATCTGCGTACAAAAATTCATCACAATTAATGAGACACGACTGTACATTCCATCGATGCGAGCTACTTGCGAGATTAATGCACTCCTGTTAGACTATTATTTCGCCAAGACAGCTGTCTTAAAATATTAGGGTGTCTGAATTCTGTGAGGACAAGTTCAAGAGGAAAATGTGTTTCAAAATTGACAGAGGCCAATGGATATGTGAGTTTGGCTAGATATTTCGAGTAAGGGCTAATATAAAATCGTCAGAATATCTTACGTGTTGCTTTATGTCTCTACAAACACCAACCTTACCTAGTCGGAAGTATGTCGTCACATATTTGTTTCGTCATCAATTGCGATTAATGTGGTAGGATGGATCTCTTATACCTGCTGCCGAATTCTGAACAGGGGACCCCGTTTCAGTTCGTTGAGTACCGAAACTCACAAGTTCTTTACTGACAGCCAGTCAACCTCTTGATGAGCAGCAGACAGTTCTTTGACCCAGTCAGATGCAGGCGAACGCTACAGATAGAAAGAAATAAACTCTTTCCAATCGTGATAGATGGATGTAGTTATCACCTCGCCAGTCAACAGCCCAAAGTGTATTAGCCATCAGCCATCATCATGTGTAGTTTATTTTTAAAATACTACACATTTTTAAAGTGGTATATTAAATTGTTTTTGTTTAGAAAATGCATTAAATAGCGCCATATTTTGCACCTTAAAAACTACATTTTTCCTTGGGAGGGCCCACGGACCGACCCTCCTTCATTGAGTCGGGGTGTGGGCATAGCTACTTTTTAGGAATGAAACCCCTCCCCCCTTAAAACCTAGAGCTGGATCCACCCCTGGTGGTGAGCAAGATGAGCGTTCCTTCGTAGGAATGAAGTCTTGTCCGCAGTAACATATTTAGCTTGCTATATACAATTTTTTGTATGAATGCTTGGATGAATGGTTGCGTAAATTAATTTTTTTTTTTTACAATTATAAATCTTTTCATATTTTCCGAACTTCTCATTATTTTGCACTACTGCTTGTACCTTTTTTGACATTAATGCAACAACTAATATTATCACTGTTTCTGTGTAGGTCTATTGATATGAAGTAAAACTGTTGTGCTCAAACTTGTATGGCACCTAGTTGTCTATGATTAATTACCAGTAATTATTAATATTTTCAGGACTAAGTACATGTCATTACTAAGATTTTTTAATTAGTATGCCTCTCATGATAAACTGCAAACACTTACTGGATAAGTTAAATACTGTTAATCTTTTAATGTTTATGTGTGTATTGCCAAGTACGGTAGTTAATTTAGTGTATTTTTTCCACTTACAGACGAGTACCAGATACTCATTAGTTGAAATGTTTTGGGTGGAAAATGTTAATTTACTATGCAACATGCTATAACTCAGAGTTTTTGAGTGACTGCCTGTATATTGTTTGATGTCACATGTTATTTTTTGGGAAATGTTTATTTTTCTTTCTTATCAGTATAAATATTTCTTTCGTCTCAGTATTATTATCAGTATTTTAAATTCTGTAAATTGTGGCATTTCTGTACGAGATCTAGAAGGTTTAGTGTGAAAGACGGTAAATTACCTTAACTGAGTTAAATAAATACATCATTATTATTAAATAATAATAATGAGGTCGATATATATATATATATATATATATATATATATATATATATATATATATATATATATATATATATATATACACATAGATTGTAAACAGAAAAAAAACATTTTAACATTATTTTACCTCTTTGCGGCCGAATGTGGAAAATATATTCGAATGGTATTTGGGATAATTATGTAAGCTTCGAAATAAATCAAAGAGAACTACAATATACCGATTGTTTCTATAGATATGGAGGAATATTCGAAAACACATTTCACTCACCCCTTAATTATAAAATTTTGAAACGGCTTGGAGTCTTGTCTTAGTCATTTGTATACGTAATCAAATTAATTAAAAATCACGATGATGGCCATTTGTGTTCCAGCAATTTTGACGATACATTAAAATCTTCTTCCTTTTTTTTACGGCTTTGGGGGTCGAATTTCTAAAATACTTATACTACTTTTTGAATATTTTCGTAAGCAAAAGTTTGAAGTGACAACTAACTCTTTATCCCTAAAAGGATTCAATAGATATCGATTGTTAATTGGAAACTCATTTAGGGTATTTTCACCCCCTTACATATTGAATTTAGAAGAATCCTGAAACTGCATAATATGCATTTTACGTGTCTCCCATTAAAGTAAATATCACGATGATAGGCCGTCGCGTTCGATATCTATCGACGTTTCTTCGGAAATACATTTCACCCCTTTTCACCCCCTTGCAGGTCGAATTTTGAAACGTCCCTTCTTAGTGCTCACCTACGACCTGAAGGGAAACCACAAAAAGTTTCACGATTCTAGGTCCAGCGATTTGAGCTGCAGTTTGATATGTCAGTTAGTCATTCAGCCAATCAGTAATTCAGTCAGTGTTATCTTTTATGTTTAGAGACATATAGCTTGAATAAACATAGCTCAGAGCTTCAAAACCGTAGACGTAGACCCACGTCGCAGAGTAAAGAAAAGCTAGGCGGTTCAGTGCTTTTTAGGCATAGGGGTGACGAGGGATCTGACAAGCCTCTCGACGTCGCCCTTAGTAAAAATACGTCCTCAGAGCAGGCGGCGTCCCGAGGTGTCGGCACGCACGGGCGCCCACAGGGGCTGGATGGCTGGCGTCTCTTCAATTTTCCCACCGCTATCAGGCACGTGACCTCACCACCCCCTCGCGCGTCAACCCCCGGGCCGCTTTTATATTCCCGCTCGTGCGTGGGTGCAGAGGGGGAGGGGCGGAGGCTGTGGGCTTGGTCCACGGAATACGAAATGTGTGGGCGTATATCCCAACCCGCCACACACCCTGCACACACGAGCTGCACAAGTTTGGCGGGCCGGGCGAGGCAAGAATCCCCAACGGGAAGTTGCCGTCTTTGTGGAGGGGGTTGAGGGTGTGTTGGTCGGGGGGTGAATGATGCCAGCCCAAGACTGTGACTTCTGGGGCCCGCCTGGTGTGTTTCTGCCCCGCAAACAGGTCTCCGCCCCCCCTCGGAGGGAAGTGACTTGGGGGTGGACGAGGAACAAGGCAAGTTCGACAGAGAGAGATGACCTCGGTCGACGGCGCTTTTCGGAGGGTGTGGGGGGTTGAAATATAGGGTGAGGGGGAAACAAGAACATATGGGAGAAGGGAGACGAAAAAAAAAACTGACTCGCGAAAATTCAAATTGCCCAAGCAGAACTTGGAGAGGCGACGGAGAAGAAAGGGTCCGTCTTTCTCCTCCCTAACCCTCACCCAACTCACACTGAGTAGAAGAAAGGATGTGGGTTGAAAACGGTGATGGATGCGGGTCTGTTCGAAGTGGCTTTGCGTGACGAGCAGGTCTACTTCGCTGAAGAGGGGAAAATAAAACCTTAGAGAAATGTGTCGTCACACCGTGGCACACATTTCATAGTTGTTGCGTGACGTCATGTACTCGACTCTATTGTGTCCAGACGAAATCTTGTGACACAAGGTTCTGTGTGTGTGTAGGTGTGTGTGCGTGTTGATGAAGACGGTATAGTACGTGCATGGAAAAGTAAGCATTTTTCAAGACAATCTTGCATTGAAAAGTAGTTAAAAAATATTATTTGTTTTGACTTCAGCTGTTAACTTTATAGTACGGCACAATGGTTCTTAGTTGTTGGTTGTTTAGTTTACACAAAACTTGCACGGAACTGCAATATATCACGAAGAAAAAAAAATAACTACTGTTTCAAAATGCTCAATTCTGAACCATCAATACAAGAAACATTTCTCGACATTGGATACAAGAAGTGCATATAAAATGTGTGTTATTCGCTGTTTGCTTGAGAAACATAACACGCACTATGTAAAATATTTTGCTGAAATTATCGTAGGTTTTTAGTAGAGTCTAAGCCCTGCTACACCGAGAAGGTGAGATTGTCGCTGTCGTGTTGTTGTCGGGTCGGCGTCGTTCATCTCCTTGCTGCGTGCTACAATTAGAGACGTTTTGCTGAGTATAGTTCCGGCAAATTAAACCAGATGGCAGCTCAGCCGCCATTAGTCTTTTTCTTTTTCTAATTGAAATTTTTTTAAAAATAATGTTGTAAATATATTAAAATAATTTCGATACAATTTGTTGTTCACGCGAATAAAAACTTATTATTGTAAAGTCACTCGTAATTTTCGTGGCGCACATATATGGCTAATCAAAACACTGCTGTGACAGTCTGATGAACGAGAGTCAGTGGGCTGTCGGCGAGTTGTCGGTGAAAGATAAAAGTCAGCCATCTCCACCCTCCCCAACAATAACACGACTCTGAAGTCATGGTCATATTTCCAATCAAATGACAGAGCGGCAATGACTGGGCACCGACCTACAATTCACCGTATGTATGTAGCAGGACCTTTAACTTACAACGTGGCAATGGCGTTTTTGCGACCCTAAAATAACCTGGTGTACCCGGTACGTAAGAAAATTATGCAGAATTACTTTTAATTACAACTCATATTACCTGCTTCATTTAATATTTTACCTTAGTAATTTTGAAATTGTCGAAACCATTCCCTCGTAGCTATATTAAAATTTTTATCAGTGGACAATTAAATCTAGTAATTATAAATTTATTAATTGTTTGCTTTATAACTTAACTAAATTAACCGTGTGTAAACGTTTATATAATTCTCCATATAATAACCTATTTCTGCGTCACTGTATTGTATAAGAAAACTTATCTAACAATTTTTAATTTTAATTAATTTAATTTAGTAGCCTGCATGTTTCCTTTCCTAAAATAAGAATAAAAACAGTTCTTCGAGTAACACAAGCGCAAATAATATTTATTTACTGTTATTTTAATATGAATGCAGTATATAATTTTAAAAATACTTGTGGATTTTTTTTTTAATGTACAGATTTCTACCGACATTACTAAGTACTACATGCAATAAAATGCGAAAGCGAATTGTTACTATTCCGATTATTGGGCGTGCCACCGTTATGCGGAAATATACACCATAGGTACACCGGAAACCTAACGCGTTTCTCGATTTTCTTTCACGTGATGTTATTTCACTGTTCATCTCCTTAGAAATACTTTGCCATTTTTTGTTATTTATATGCAGTTGTAAAATGCGTTCAATTATGAAATCCCTTTGTGCTGCTATCTTAGATTTAAGGTAGGAAATATTATGGAAAGTGTCGTTACTAACACTTGCGTGCTATCCAATTTCTGTCATTTACTATACAGTCCATCTCTTCGCTGATTCCTTTTACTAATCTTAATAGTAGTTATGAAACGTTTCATCCATCTCTTAGCTTTGAAACACAATTATCAGTCAGGATAGGTTACACACGTGGCAGTTAAATATAAAATTTTTTCTTCGTAATAGGCATATGAAAAATAAAAAGAGCAACATAGAGCGGGTTGGTTTGAAGTTACATTGAAAAGTTACGATACGAGCTAGGTAGCTGGGTTAGCTAAGACCTTGTATGCTATACTGAAAAATTAGTCCTGTGTTCTTTTGTTTGTAAACAATTTATCCATTTTGCTTCATCAATGTTTATGAAGCGAAACAGCTGAAACAAGCGACGACAAGGACGTGGAAACGAATTTGACGCAAACGGGTTGTGATTATATCAAGTCAGTCTAAAGATAATATTTTGTTAGCATAGCAATCAAAACAACTGTATTGCTAAGAACTCTGTGCAAAAAAAAAATAAACAAGCAAATAAAACTACTGAATGTATTCTGTGCATGTTCGATTTTTAAAAGAGAAACTTGCAAATTTTAGAGTTTATGATAATTTTTCACATAAACAGCTTATTTCAAGAGCCTTCGAAGTTTTGGTACTTAAATACATTAAAACTACAACGAAAAGACAGATAGGACACAGAATCAACTATTTCCCATACTAATGGTGTCGGAAGAAATCCTTAAGTACAAACGCAATTTATTATATCATATTGCTTATGAATGTTCGCAATGTTTATTACGATTTCGTTTATAAACTGTTCGGTGTAAATATCCGTGATTATGCGTCAGTAACATTTCCTATCTTAAAACTAAGATAGTTCGTTTCAGCAAAAACGGATTTTGTAAGTGAACGCATATTACAACTGCACTTACATTACAAAAAAAAGGCAAATTGTATTTGTAAGGAGGGACTAGCAACAAAAATAAATATTATTTCTTAGGAGATGAACAGCGAAATAATATCACGTGAAATAATAAACGGAAAGCGCGATATTTTTCCGTTTTCCACTGTACCTATGGTGTATACAATATTTCCGCATTACGGTGGCACGCCCAAGAATCGGAAAAAGCGCCCATCCGCTCGCTTATTTTATTGCTTGTAGTACTTAGTTATGTCGGTAGAGATCAATAAATAAAAAAATTCCATCACATTGCGTTGGCGTGCAAAGTGATATTACAGCATAAAGTAAAATTATCATCGACGTGATTGAAAAGTAAAACGACACTGGCAGTGCGCCCGAGGATTTGCTCGCACGTGTTACTCATAGCAGATATTAATTACTTTAATTAAAAAACCTCTCTGTACACCAGATTGGTAGTTCAGTCATCACCAAGTGCTAGAATGACCAAGCTGCTAGTTGAGCTAACTTAGCAGCAAAGTAAGTAGCTATAGCTGTTCACGAGAAAAGTAAACTTCAATTTATCCCTGCCACTAACAGCGGTACTGCCTGGACCTTATTTACGGTGACAGCAAATGTAAGAGGGTAATTAAATGAAATACGTAGTTTACGTGGTATGAAGACTGATTTACCTTCGGGACAACCAGTGTAGATGGTACCCTCAATAACGTATTTGTCTTTCAATACTTTACTTGAGGTAAAGTGCCATTAGGGAGTTTTGGTGGGATAATGTTCCGCAGAAATATAAACGTATTTAATTCCTAAACCTTGAGGTTAATGAGATAATAATTTATGTGGGCTGATGCTGTCGAGGATCTTAAGTGGATAGTGGACTGCGTAATCCATTTTTGTTACTTTTTAACGACTTTGATCAAATTACACTAATGTTATCTGCCTTGAATATTTTTGTGTGTCAGGATTCAACGTTTGCACAGCCTTTAACGGAATTCGAGCCCATAACCTCCCCAACAATAGACCAGAGCCACAAACAGCTGCGCCACTTAACATTGAAGTTATTTATTAAAGTAAACTAATTTTAAAAATATGATATTAACTACCTAGGCTCATAGAAGTTGTACAACAACACGTATGGATGGAACTGTAGAATGAAACTCCTGTATAATTTATTTCACGCTGGTCGAACTTGCTTTTTGGTTAGACTACTTTAGTGGTGTCTCTTGGACGTGAAAAACACAGTAGCTCACTGGATTTGATATACATCGACAGTTAATTGACAACACATTTAATCACTTTTCTCAACTTTTCACTTCCTTAGTTGGGGAATTTTGAAAATTCTTGAAATTACTTTTCAGGCGTATGAGTTAAGCATCAATCATAAACAAAAATCACGTCGAAATATAAAAAATCAATGGGGTCGATATAATATCAAGTGTATATTGAAAACTCATTTCACACTTTTTTACCTAATTGGTGCCGAATTCGGAAAAAAAATTGAAATTGTATTTTTTATATACACATATGCATCAATCTAACGCAAAGAACACTTCGATATCTCAATTGGTTTGGGAGATAGGCTTATAGAGATATAATCGAAAACACATTTCACTTATTAAACCACCTTAACTGTTAAATTTCGAAACGTCTTGAAGTTTATGATATACGTACCCAATTTAAGTAAAAATCACGACGATAGCCTTTTGTTTTTCTGTCATATAGACGATTCATAAAAACATATTTTCCTCATTTTTTACTGCTTGGGGGTCGAATTTAAAAAAAAAATACCACAACTTTACTATGGGTATTTACGTGAGCATGTTTTTTAAGATAAAACCAACTCTTTTATTTATTTTATTTTATTTATTTATTTATTTATTTCGTCTTTCATTTGATATACATCGATAGTTAATCGGAAACACGTATAAGGTCTTTTCACCCCTTAAATGTTGAATTTCGAATAATCCTGTAACTGACCAATATGTGTTTTGTGTGTGTCTCATTGAAGTTAAAATCACTGTGATAGGCTGTTGGGTTCAAGCTCTATCGACGATTCTTCAAAAATACATTTTATCCTTTTTCACTCCCTTAGCGGTCGAATTTCAAAAAGCCCCTACTTAGTGCTCGCCTACGACCTGAAGGGAAACGACACAAATTATTTAACGATTCTAGCACCAGTGGTTTGGGCTGCAGTTTGATGTCAATAGTTCAGTCATTCAGTCAGTGTTCTTTTTTAATACAAATATCTAATATAAAACGAAGCTTTTCGGAACATTAATTGGTGCACTATTATTGGATAAGGCGTAAGGAAACTGCAACATTTCCGAATACATATTACTGCAATGCCAAACAATATTAAATTAGGATATATGTTTCATAAATAGGTTACCGATTGTGTAACATTCATTGCGCTGTACTGGGGTTAATGATAGACGTGCAAATAATTTTATTTTTACCGCTGGCTCCTAAACGTCTATTCTAACGTCACCGACAAATAAATCAATTGTGAAAAAAATAATTATAACAAACGTATTACTCAAATCTTTATATTAAATTGTTTTTACCATATTTCAGATAAGTGTCGACGTAGTGTCTACGCTGTCAAGACGAAAATTGGATAATAAAATTTAAAACACACAATTTAATTTTTACGTATTGTTTTTAATGTTGAAAATCACTCATGGAGTAGTTTTATTAAAAACTTCAAAATGTTTGCTATGAATTACGAATAAAAATACATTATAAAATGAAAAGTTTCTTTTGTTACTGTTTAAGCTGCGAATTTCGTGTTACTGGCAATAATTCTTTGGACGTTATTAGTTCAGTATGTGTATTTCTTGTACCTACTAGTTCAACCACTCTTCTGTGAACATATGGTTTACCATAGCGCTCCGGAAAAATTATAAATCTCTGCGGTAATAAAAGGAACTTAATAAGTCTATCTAACTGTTTTAAAACGAACCTGTGTCAAATACTCTTTTAGTTATCAATTCGCGTATGATTTCCACCAATGGTAATATCTACTGGATTCAGTTAAAATTTCATAATTATTAAAATTATTAAAATCTCACGTATATTATATAATTTACGTTAATGTTTGCTTGTTAGAATAATGCCAAATTATCACATTGAATAAACGTATGTCACTAATGTTTTACTCACTAATGTCCGTTTGTTTAGCTTGTATTACGTCGTTACGCGTGTCACGAGACTTACAGTTCGATTTCTAGCAGACGTGTTCCGGATTTAGAGCCCATGGTCTCATGTCATGATATTTTGATTTGTCCAGAAAAGTAACTCAGAAGAACGTGTATTTTAAACTGTAAGCTGGCTCTATTTTTTGTTACTGATATATAATTCGGAACGTAAATGTATGTACTGGAAGATTACAACTGCGCGTTCTTAGTATTTGCATCAATGTTTCCGAACTGACCAATAACCTGCAATTGCTATACCGTGGTAAAATATATAAGTGTTTTAGTAAAATAATTATCGGGCCAGTCCAAATCGGAAATTTTAGGTTGTTATTTTAGCATGTAACTATAACACGGATACAGAGTTATAAAATACGTTATTTATCAGGAAAAAAACAAGGTTCCATTTCCCGCCCGACCATACTGATTTAGGTTTTCAATCACTCAGATTAATGCAATCGTAAACAGTATGAGGTTTCAACACACACAGTTTGGGACGTTTACCATTTTATAATACTTACGTTTAATACAAACAAAATTGATAATTTTTGCTATAAAAGTATGGTAAGATCGGTATATATTTTCCAAAAAAATTTATAGAAACGCTAAAATTTACTTATACATACTTTTCTATCAACCCCGTGAGTGTGGCGAATTTACAAATAACTTTTACGTTGTATTTATCAGAAAATCTTAACGGAAAGTACTGATATATTTTTAATGCAGACCATATTACGTATCGCTGACTCTCGCTCGTATTTAATGACATCCTCTCCTATTTATTCTGTATAAAATAATGGCTTACCTGGGAATTGGTTACATTTTCTATCTTATTCGCTTCAAAGTAACGAAAGGCATAAAAATTGAAAATTATAATAGTTACAATTACTGCAGTAGCAAATTTAATCTGCTACAAAGTGCTTGCCAGTACAAAAACTCCAACAAAACAATCCGGTTATTTTGCTGTTCGTAAGTAAATCCAAAGGCAAAACTCGAATGATTCTTCGACCGTAATTTATTGTTCGACCAAGGGCATGGCGGACAAAGTATTCCTCCGACCAGAGGTTGCGAAGTAACGGTGTACGTCAGCATCCGCCGTGGCTTACCCGAACTAACAAACAAACCAAGTTGAGCCCGGGGGGTCGCCGAGCGAGATTTACGGCGGTAAATATCCGTCCCCGCGGAAGTTAATTAAATGATCCAGCTCCCGGGCCGGTGGCAAAGGCATTTCTCTCCGGCCCGCTGCGAGGTGAATTTGAAGGCTTGGCACCAGACTCCGAAAAGTCAACGTGATATAATGACGAAGTTTGCCGAGTTGGCAACTGTGCGTCGTCAGGACTTCGGATGAGGGGAAGAGGAAAGGAATGGAAGGTGGGGTAAGAGGCGGATCGAGTTCTGAGTTTTAAGGGGGCCCCATAGCTTAAAAAGTAAACATACCCACAACCCAATTAAAAAAAGGAGGTTTGGGATATGAATTTTTAGGTGAAAATGGAGCTATATAAGACGTTTCCTCACAAACGAATTTAACATACCACTTTTAAAAATTGTAAACTTTTAATAATAAATTATGGTTTAAAAATTAAAGGTGGCCCGAGTCATCTGACCACTCCCCCTCGATCCATCACTTGGTGGGGACAAGTGAAGAAATGAGTCTATTCTACGTCGGTTGTTGGAATCTCCGCCGGCGGGCGGTGATGAAGATGAATGATTCTTGTCTGGAATACACAGAGTTGTTTGTGCAAGTATGCATGTAAGGGAGAAAAAGTCTCTCCCCTATTGGACTGTGTGTAGGATTGTCCAGGGTTTCCCGTCTAGGAGCAGCGGACCGGATGTGACGTCACGCTCGACGAGAATAACTGGGCGCGTCTTCCCGCCTGAATAAGAATTTATCCAGGCGAAGGCATAAAGAAGAGGAACAGGAGCAGAAGAAAAAAGGGACGGATGGCGGACGAGTGGACAGGGAAGAGAGTGAGTGAAATACAGAGTGCAGCGAGGAATATACAAATCTTCACTCTGGGAGAATAACAAGTTTGGTTTCAAGAGGCATGCATTCCAGGGCACTTGGATGTAAAGAGAAAAATTTTGTGAACAAGAAATGCACGTTGACGTCTTTTCAATACTTCAGTGGGTACTCCTTTTGATTTCCGACTACGCATCCTCGTGGCAGTATCAGGTCAAGAACGTTTTGTGGCTGGTATGACCCTGGCTACACACCAAAACGAAGCATTTAAGAAATTCTGAGTATACTGGTTGCATTCTTGAGTAGTTTGAAACAAAAAAATAAATGAATAAATAAATAAAACACAGGTAACGGCACGTTGTGAAAGTATTTTCTTTAACAACACATTCAAATGTACTTGTTATAACATAACTTTATGATATTTGAGGTTATGTCCGACATGCAACATCTAAAAGTACGACAATAAAAGCAATGCAGTAGCATTTTACTTCAAAGAAATAACTATTTTCTTATAGAAACATACTCCTTCCGCTGTTTGTTTCAATTAATTAATTTTACTACGTGTTAACGTCTCTTAGACACCAAGCACATTTAAGGGCAGGATCACATCATTTTAAATGTCTTTTTTATTTTGATATTTGTACCAGATATTTTTTCTTGTTTAAGACATAAAATGTTATTAAATCTTCCTCTTGTGAAATTTGTGTATAACAATGTTGTTGGCTATGATTTGACGTATACAAAAACCAAATATAAATTATTATTTATTTTTGCTTTTATAAGTGTCAAAGCACAGCCTACAACATTGACATACACTGTAATTTTTTTTCGGTTTGGTATGTCAGTTGGTTTTAGTGGCGTACATAAAACAGTAAAGAGCAATATTTGACGTTTATGACTAATTACGCAAAAACTATGAGAGATACACAAATTTCCTGAGAGATTCAGTCATTATTTATGTCTAAAATAAGACAAAAATATATGATACGAATATAAGAAAAGACATTGTAAACTGAGGTGAACTGCGCCCTTAAGACGTGAACAGCGGTTCAAGTAGACAAAAAATTTGATCGTCGAAACCTGGTGGAAATAAGTACTTCCTATTAAAAGTACAGTCTATAAATGTTTTCACCGTAGCTAAAAACGGGAATACTGGCTTATTTCCATGTGATAGAGCATTATATACATGTAATTTTTTTTACTCTTTTCGCTCATGCTTCGTATTTCTGCACCATACCATCTTAAAAAATCCGAAAATGCAATCCTTTATTAAGTCACTCAAATTCCATGAATTATTTTCGTATAGGCCAAATATTTTTTAAATTGTTAATTTAACAGTTTTCTGTTAATTAGATTTCAAAGATTATTTATATTTATACTAAAATATAAAACAAATTATAATAGCTGTGCATTGCTGCAAACATGTTAAATGCACAGAAAAATGTTTGAAACAAACTTGAAGTACGCATTCAAAGCTTTTAAATCAGTGTAACGTGTTTATAAGTGGAATGAATCTGTTACGTCTAATATGCTATCAAAGCGACCATTTGCGTGCCGCTGTGTAACGAAACACCGGTTTTTAAATTCACAATACGATTGTTTAGAAAAAAAAAAGGTAAGGTAAGTGGGTTTTACTTATCGGTAACATCGAGGTCATTTGAGACGGTAGCGCGCAGCTTGACGGGATGATAGAAACTGGGAGAGGAGTCGGCCATGGCCCAGCATTCGCCTGGAATTATTTCGGGAAACAATGGAAAACAGAAATCAGGATACCTGGGGCCGGGGATCGAACCCGGATCTTGCGAGTCAAACGTGTAACCGTTTCGCCACCTCACTAGGTGTGGAGGAAAATACTTTTTATAATAAAATCAGAAATTTTTTCTTACTTTTCGCGTTTCGTATATCTTTAAAACCCATCTCAAGGAAAAAACAAGTAAAATAATTTTGTTTTAAACTTCTCTTTGGCAACCCTTGGTTCGATTCTATTACTACCATGCCTACCGATAATTGCCTTACAGTATTCAACGCATAAGAATATATTTTGTTCTATGCCGAATAAATCTGGCAGTTGTTTGGTGTACGGCTTTTTAAAATGAAAATAACTATTTTTATCAAACGTGTATATAGACTGTTCATAATAAAGTGCGCACTGCTTGGGTTTTTATCTAAGCAAATTTACGTTCACCTTTACTGTTTTTACTATGTAAACTTCTATGAAACTAAAAACTAGTGTAATTGTTCCACCACTCGTAAAACTTATCATGTTTGGCCACAATAAAATTTAGTTTTTGAGTATTACAATTGTTCGGGGATGCTTAGTTTGAAGTCAACAGTCTATGTCAAAATATCATGAACTACCCAATCAGCAAACATTTTAATTTATTTTGTTTTATTTTCAAGGGGATGTACGAGTTGGATGTAAAATATTACTTTATTTACTATTGAATTTGCATTATAGCAAAAAACTGGTAGTATTATACCATTCAGTTCAAATAATGGTCTAAACACCTGACAATCCTGTGCGCTGTCGCCTTGAACAATTTTGTAACACCAAGTGTGAACGTTGAAACAATACTAATTAATGTTTTAAGACTAGTACATCTAATAAACTCCAGTAATTTGTAATGTTTTGTTCGTATTTTTGTTATTGATATGCCGTTATTATTATTGATATTGTTTTTTTTCTACTTGTTACTCGGTGAATCTGTGCTGAATAATACAACTTACACGACCTACATGCCAAATGAACGAATGTACAGAGCTCTGCGTATGTGTAGTAGGCATACCGTCTAGTGTTCGTCACACAGGTTGCGTAGTGACAGGCGTTTATAACGAACGTTTGAAAATACTACAAAATTAATTTCAAAGAGAACCAACGACCTTAGACTGTCACACAGAATCTAAACTTTCTTGTTTCTGTAAAAGTTATCTTTCTTAACCAATAAAAACAATTTGATCAAAATGCACGGATACCACTTTCCGAACAATAACAATGACGTCTCTACCGATTTTATAAATGTTAGATGGATGATTTCACAAAATTGAAACGAACACTTTCAAAAACTTGTCCTTAATATTAAGTAGTTTATTATGTATGTCAATAACAGTATTCACAAAAAATGTCATTAAAGAGTGCGTTCTTTCATAAATAATAACTTTAAGTAATAAATCTGTGTACATTTTCGTCATATTTTTTCATCAGATTTCACATCTCAAAAGTTGTCAAGCCAAATTGATATCATGTCATAAAACCATAAAATATAAATGCTACAGCTGAAAGCACTTATTCAGTACAACAATAATTAAAATCTTAGAATCACTTTTTTGCTTACAATAAGGCAACCACAAAATGTAATAAGTTTATTTGTAAAGTTATTCATACGGACCGACAAATTTAATAAAAATAGTTATCGGTTGTCCGGTAAGTTCTGCAATCTCATAAAACGTTCCTAGGAATTCTCAGATGTTTTCGTTATTGACGAAAAACTAATATTTTAATTTTTATTTTCTGAATAATGTTTAAATAGTTTTAATTTGTTAAATGAAAATAACTAGGCTGCGATAGTAATTATATATAACTCAAAGTAAACAAATTAAGTACTAATGAAATGAAAAGTATTACGCCTGAAATATTTATGAGTAAATAACATATAAGTAATGTATTGTTTTTTTTGTCTTGTATACAAATAAGTACCGACTACAGTTGATTTATTGAAAAGCTGTAGAAAGCTGTTATTTCGTAATAGTAATAAAAATATCCTCTCAAACTTTGCGTTCGTCCTAAAAATAAATATTGACTTGTACAGTCGGTTTTATTGCCAGCAGGATATGTTGAATGGGAAAAGAGTGGAACAGTGAAACGAGACAGGAGAAGATATCTCAGATTTCAGAAGTTTAATTTAATTCACCCGCCGGCTATGCGAAAATGTGAATGGGCGCAACACGTTTCCTCCTCCGTTGAAGGGGAAGGCACGACAATAAAGTGTGTCACAAGTGTCTTCAGAGGACTGGCGAAAGACGCGGATATCCGAAATAGCTCGACAAACACAACTTGGAACGTTCAAGGCGGAAAGAGAAAGGAAAGTTGAAATTCAGTGGAAATGAAAAATGTCACATCATCACGAAGAATGTTTTTGAAACATATTATACATTTACCAATTTAAATAATAAAGATCACTTTCCTAACATTACTACATAACTCACAAGAATTGTCACGCAACTTATGAGTACATTTCATTCATAGTAACAAGTTTCATTTACACCTATATTCCCCAAGAAAAAAAGAGTACTATTAGGAAATAACCCCTTATAACCTGCACGGAGTAAATAATTTTTGTAAAGCAAATCGTAGGTTATGTATATAACCAAACAGGCGTGTGTAAATGAAACCAACGATTTTTTTTGCTGGCTGTTTCTTTCAAAAAAGGAGTTTAGTACAGTAAATATACAATTTGTTACAAGAACATCGTGGTAGTATTTGACACAATTGTAATATTGTTCAGGCTATAATAGTTTTGTTGAATAAATTATGTGCTAGGGTAAATTCACATAAACTGATACGTGGTTCACTACACCATAGAGTGTGTGTGTGTGTGTGTGTATATATATATATATATATTTATAAACATACACATATATATATGTTTGTGTATCTATCTACTCTTATAGTGCAATATACTGACGAACATAAGCATAAAAGTTAACAGAACGGCGAAACGTATTGCAATTTACTTTATTATTAGGGACAGGAAAATTTCGCGAATTCAACGAACCGTATGCTATAATCCATTGTTCTATGCATACTGAAGACCTATTATTCGTTCATTGTCTGGTGTTCCACTGAGTAGCAGCTACTGGACAAATGGTCGGGACTTCAATAAGCATAAGATATTTGATTATATCAGGCAGGTCATTGAATTCGCGAAGTTTTCCTGTCCCTGTTTATAATTCATCAAACAATCCTTCATCTGAAGGACTAGATTTTAAAAAATGAAACATGTTTTTCATACTTACCTTGGGAAAATTACAAACAAAAATATATATAATGAATTTTTAAAACGAATTTTAATAATGACAATGCAAAATGTTTACCAATTTCAGCGTTAATAAATATAGACAATATAATAGGTATTTTGTAATTGCACGGGAAATGTTGCAGTATAATTTGTTATTTTTTTAAAGCCAATGTACACAAAAATAGAAAAAATAAAGGTAGAAACCTAGGTAAGTATTTTAAGAACTTTAGAACTTTTAATAACGCACTGTACCTGGACAAACTTCATAAAGAGTGTTTTAGCTAACATAAATGTAAACATTTCCCAACACGAACTACATGCGAGTTAATGTCTAGCGTTCTTATGTAATGTAATCCGTGTTGCAATCTCCTAAGCAATTATCAGAGAAGATGTTAATACATTTGTATATTTGACCTGTCTCTTAAATCAGGGGACTGGCGACTTTAAACTGGTCGTTCGGGATAAAGTGAGCATCACTAAAAATGTAACCTTTGAAAAATATCACCAGCCGTTACTGCATGTAATTCAACAAAAACTATAGTTGCCTTACTACTGATGTGGTTAGCAGCGAAATAACGCAATATAGTTCCTTCAAATTTCATACATGAAATTCAACAATACTGAACCAAAATCAACCGAAATCGAAATTATTGTATTCTATATAATTAATATACTTATTTTTATCAAACTGTATCGATTCACTCTGACTACACACATTTTATCTTACACGCGAAAACATCAATTGCCGTGCTAAGAGAGGTTAAACTTTTCCCGGCGTCAGTCGTTACGCGCGGAACGATACGAATTGGCAGAAAATAGGTGGTAGATAAACTCAGAAAACATATATTGATATCTACGTTTTTTGCAAAACCAATATGGACAAAATACCCAATGACAATCCTAGATAACGGTATTTGCCAACTTTATGAGTAGATATTTATCCAGAATTACTAATTCGTTCCGCGTGATCTCTTGCGCCGCAGTTAAATACACGAGGTTACGGCGTCAGAGTTTGTGCCTCAGTAGTTCGTAACACTGAAAACAGTTTTGTTTAAAAACTTAACTAAAACTATTGTCTAGGATTGCTATTGTTTAATTTTCGTAAATTGACTTCAAGAAACGTACATTTATAGATTAGTACTTTTAGCGTTGAATTACGTACCACGTCCTCTTAAGCAGGGCTTTTTCGAGTGTTCACTTTATCCCGTATCATCTATACCAAAGTTTTGGAGACACATACGCTTGGAGCGGTACCGCATATATATATATATATATATATATATATATATATATATATGAAAGCTGACTGACTAATTGACTGACTGACTGATTGACTGACTGACATATCGAACTGCAGCCCAAATCACTGGACCTAGAATCGTGAAATTTTTTGTGGGGATTCCCCTCAGGTCGTAGGCGAGCACTAAGGCGGAATTTTTTGAAATTCGACCTCTAAGTGTCGTGAAAAAGGGGTGAAATGTGTGTCCGAAGAAACGTCAATAGAGCTCGAACCCGAAGGCCAATCGTCGTGATTTTTTCTGTAATAGGACCCTCGTAAAAATGCATATTAGCAATTTTAATGATTTTTCGAAGTTCAACATTTAAGGGGGTGAAAATACCTTAAATGTGTTTCCAATCAACTATCGATATCTATCGAACACTTCGGGATAGAGAGTTGATATTCACTTCAAAATATTGCTTACGTAAATACCCAAAAATAAGTTTTAGGTTTTTTGAAATTCGATCCCCAGGCAGTAAAAAGGGGCAAAATGTGTTTTTAATTAATCGTCTATATCTTTGAAACACAATTGGCTATCGTCGTGAATTTAACTTTAATTGGTTACTTTTACAAATGTCTATGACAGGACTCAAAGACGTTTCGAAATTCTTTATTTAAAGGGGTGAAAATACGTGATATGTGTTTTTGATTATCCTTCCATATCTGTCGAATCAATCGAGATATCGAAGTGCTCTTTGCTTTAAATTGGTACTTTTGTAAATATCTCAAGTACCATTTAAAATATATTTTCTGAATTAGGCCATAAACAGTTTAAAAAGGGGTAATATGAGTTTTCGACTCACATTCGATATATATCGATCCCATAGTTTTTTATATAGCGACGTGATTTTTGTTTAGGATTGATGCTTACTCAAATACCTAAAAAGCAATTTCAGGAATTTTCGAAATTCGCCACCTAAGGACGTGAAAAGGGGTGAAAAGTGGTGAAAAGCGTTTTCAATTAATCGTCGATATATCTTGAACCCAGCGGGCTAATGTTGTGTTTTTTACGTCCACGAGATACCAATAAAGTATTCTAAAACATGATTCAAAGGTTTTTCGAAATTTACTCTCTTAGGTGGTGAAAAGACCCTTAAAGTGTTTTAGATAAATCCTCGATATCTATCGAACCCGTCGAGATATACAATTAATTTTTGCTTCAGGATGATGATTACAGAAATTATCGCAAAACGGTTCTCAGATTTTTGGAAATTCGATTTCTCAATACTGTGCAGGGGTGATATGTGTTGTACAACCTCTATGAGCTCAGGACACATATATTTTTTTTTTTTTTTTTAATAAAATTTTATTTTCATGAATTATTTCGACGTTACGTGACGCAGTTGTTTGTTACTCAGGTCTAAATTCCGACAGGTTCTGGGCTCGAATTCCGTTAACAGCTACGTGCGAACGTTCAATTTTGACACACAATAACTACAAGGCAGATCGAATTAGTGCAATTTACATGTAGTTGTTTAAATGGGGTAAAATTGCACTTCGCTTTACACTTAGGTTCCTCTACATCAGCTGACATATCGTCGGTATACTGCCATTATTGATTAAGTCATTAATGTTATTTTGTATAAAGTACTATTAAATTGTAGATATTAACAAAAATGTGGTACGTTTCCATACTGTGATGCAACAGTACGAAATGACGAATATACTTAAAACTTGGGCAATTGTTCGTGAACAGTATATACATATTCCTAGCATTTTTATCATTTTATCTCATTTTGACTGGGTCACTTTTGGCAGTAAAACGACGATACATCATCTTACTAATATTAAGTTTGCTGTACCAAATACGTTTCCGTGAAACCTTTACCCACTGAAACTTTGTAATAGCAATAAAGTTCCAGTGAATATGTTGAAAATATGTAATTGAGGGCACCGTCGCCAATTGATGTACACAGACCTTAGGTGTCTGTAACTACCCCACAGCGTCAAATTGGCAGGGTTATAAATAAGGTCCAGGCGAAGTCGCCGTTAATGTCAGGGACAAATTTAAGACTGCTTTTCGCGTGGACAGTTATAGCTACTTATCCTGATGCAGAACTAGCCGCTTGGACAATCTAACATTTGATGACTGAAGTACCAATATTGAGTACAAATAGGTTCTTCAATTAAAGTAAATATTACCAGCAGTTGCGAATATCACTCGCGAGCAAAGCCGTGGGGGACTGCTAGTATATATATATATATATATATATATATATATATATATATATATATATATATATATATATATATATATATAAAGCTGACTAATTGACTGACTGACTGACATATCAAACTGCAGCCCAAACCACTGGACCTAGAATCGTGAAATTTTTTGCGGGGTTCCCTTCAGGTCGAAGGCGAGCACTAAGATGGGATTTTTCGAAATTCGATCTCTAAGGGGGTGAAAAGGGGTAAAATGAGTTTACGAAGAAACGTCGATAGAGCTCGAACCCGACGGCCAATCATCGTGATTTTTACTTTAATAGAACACTCGTAAAAATGCATATTAGCAAATTTAAGGATTATTCGAAGTTCAACATTTAAGGGGCTGAAAAGACCTTAAATGTGTTTCCAATCAACTATCGATATATATCGAACACTTCGGGATAGAGAGTTGATATTCACTTCAAAATATTGCTTACGTAAATACCCAAAAAGTAGTTTTATGTTTTTTGAAATTCGACCCCCAAGCAGTAAAATAGGGCAAAATGTGTTTTTTATGAATCGTCTATATCTTTGAAACACAGTTGGCTATCACCGTGATTTTAACTTTAATTGGCTACTTTTACAAATGTCTATGACAGAACTCAAAGACGTTCCGAAATTCTTTATTTAAAGGGGTGAAAATACATGAAATGTGTTTTCGATTATCCTTCCATATCTATCGAATCAATCGAGATATCGAAGTGCTCTTTGCTTTAAATTGGTGTTTTTGTAAATATCCCAAGTACCATTTAAAATATATTTTCCGAATTCAGCCCTAAACGGGTTAAAAATGGGGTAATATGAGTTTTCGACTCACATTCGATATATATCGATCCCATAGTTTTTTATATAGCGACGTGATTTTTGTTTAGGATTGATGCTTACTCAAATACCTAAAAAGCAATTTCAGGAATTTTCGAAATTCGCCACCTAAGGACGTGAAAAGGGGTGAAAAGTGGTGAAAAGCGTTTTCAATTAATCGTCGATACATCTTGAACCAAGCGGGCTAATGATGTGTTTTTTACGTCCACGTGATACCAATAAAGTATTTTAAAACGTGATTCAAGGGTTTTTCGAAATTTACTCTCTTATGTGGTGAAAAGACCTTGAACGTGTTTTAGATAAATCCTCGATATCTATCGAACCCGTCGAGATATACAATTAATTTTTGCTTCAGGATTATGGTTACAGAAATTATCGGAAAACTGTTTTCAGATTTTTCGAAATTCGATTTCTCAATGCCGTGCAGGGGTGATATGTGTTTATTTAGTGAATGATCGATTTTTATTCTACTGAACGGGCTAGCGATGTGATTAACACTTCAGTTGGATACTTATACAAATGTCTAAGATGTAAATTTAAAATGTTTCGAAATTCGACACCCAAAAGGGTGAAAAAGCACAAAATTTGTTTTCCATCAACCCACGATATCTAACCAGTAGCGATATTGAGGTGTTGTTCGTGTCAGAGTGATTCTTACGTAAATATTTAAAAACATATGTACGTAATATTTTTTCTTTATAAGAAACGTGGTTATTAAGAATAAAACTAAGTTTGTCAATATTCAAGGTAGACGATCCGAAAAGCAGGACCGAGCAGCGAGAAACAACCTATACAGGAATTTCACTCTACAGTAACCTATCGATACGTGGTGTTGTACAACCTCTATGAGCCCAGGACACAGATATATACAGTTTTTTATACATTTTATTTTCATGAATTATTTCGACGTTACGTGACGCAGTTGTTTGTTACTCAGGTCTAAATTCCGGGATGTTCTGAGCTCGAATTCCGTTAAAAGCTGCGTGCGAACATTCAATTCTGACACACAAAAACTACAAGGCAGATCGAGTTAGTGCAATTTACATGTAGTCTTTAAAAGGGGTAAAATTGCAGTTCGCTTTCCACTTAGGTTCCTCTACAATATCAGCTGACATATCGTCGGTATACTGCGAAAATGATTAAGTCATATATGCTATTGCGTTTAAAAACAGTATTAAATTGTAGATATTAAAAAAAATGTGGTACGTTACTATACTGTGACACAACAGTACGAAACGGCGAATAGACTTTAAACTTGGGCAATTGTTCGTGAACAACATATACATATTCCTATCATTTTTATAATATTATCTCATTTTGACATTGTCACTTTGGCAGTAAACCGACGATATATTATCTCCCTAATCTTAGGTTTGGGGCACCAAATACGTTTCCGCGAAACCTTTACCCACTGAAACTTTGTAATGTCAATAAAGTTAAAGTGAATATTTTGGAAATATATAATTGAGGGCACCGTCACCAATGATTGTGTACAGGGTAAACAGATGTTTCTCATTCGATTAACCTCTTACCTTAGGTCTCTGTAGTTACCCCAAAACGTCAAATAGGCAGGGCTAAAAATAAGGTCCAGGCGAAGTCGCTGTTAGTGGCAGGGACAAACTTATGACAGCTTTTCGCGTGGATAGCTATAGCTACTTATCCTGCTGCAGAATTAGTTCAACTAGCCGCTTGGACTTTCTAACATTTGATGACTGAAGTACCAATCTTGTGTACAAAGAGGTTTTTAAATAAAAGTAAATATTATCAGTTACGAATAATACTCGCGAGCAAAGCCGCGGGGGACTGCAAGTTTATATATATATATATATATATATATATATATATATATATATATATATATATATATATATATATATACGAACCAACACACCCCAAATATCCACTTCCCAGGTTTTAGAAAATGTGAAGTAATTTTTTTTTGTATACAAAGAGCCTGACAACATTAATGAAAGTGTTATTTAAGCTTAGTTTTTGTTAAATTCTCACATGGCACTGTCCATGTTCGCTAATGACCTGACACTCGGTACATAATTGGTTAAGTATGAGGGCGATCTTCAGAGCCAGTTGTGTATCTCTGGCAATCACATGCTGCGTGTCTTGGTCTAGCGAGTGTTGGGGAAGTTTGTCTCTCCTCCTCATTGTAGCAATCTCATTGTCTACTTTCGAGAACCTTCTTTTGAAGGCGGAATTGGACTATTTAATACGACACATTTCAGTGTTGTATTGTAAAGATGTAATAGTCTTATCCCCGTAAGACTGAAGTAATTCGATATCAACAGCCAAGATTGAATGTAAAATACCTCAAACAATGGCGTTTCAGTAAAGAACACCATTTTAGAGAGAGAAGTACATGATACACAGTTTAAAAAAGAACACAATTAGAAAATTCACTTATTTTAATAATATAGCAACTAATTCTATTTGACAGCATAGAACAACATAAAATTTTATTGTATTTTTAACGCAATAGTTCATCCAAATTTGGAGCAAAATGTTAGTCCCTTAAAAAGCTGTTTAGGTATTTTCGTTCCCAAAAACATCAACCGAATATGTTAAATCTACACGTTTAAGCGAAAAACAAATTTTTCGAAAATTTTTCACTGAAAACAGGGATTTCTTAGTTATTACCGTATTGATCAGTGAAATCAATATGTGTATGTACTGAAGACGCGTCACGTTTACGAGTTATTACCAGAGGACTTTGTGATCAGTATGAAGATGAGGAGGAAGAGGCGTTATAGTTCAGCTTACAAACTGAATGGTGTTGTGTAGAAACATACCATTCTACATTCGATAAAGTGGAACATCAACAATTGTTACTAAAACCTTTTTTATTTTGTTAATTAAAATATACTAATTTTCAAATACTCTACCTTTGTTTGAATTTGTTTTCTTTGATACTAAAGTTTTTATTTACTATAATTTAGGAGCTTTTTTTGTCTGTTCTTTTCATGCCATGTTATTTATTTGAAAAAATCAAAGTATTTATAAACATTTTAAATTCTACATTAAAATACAACCACACTTTTATTACTGTCACAAGCAAGCAGTTTATAGGCAAGCCTAATTGGTGACAAATCGAATGTAAAAATTGACAAAAAAATAAAATTAAGAATAAAATATTATGAACCGTATTAAAATGATTCTTTAAGCACAAAGGCGTACTTAAATGGTAACATTACGCGTTAAGCAATAACTCAATATGCTAACATTTAAACTAAGCTGAAATTATACTTTTAGCAGGAACATTGTACTATACTTCCAATACTAGGCTTACGTTGTACTGGTGTCCAGCCTGCGCTTGTCATGGATTAAAGCGAAAAGGGATTATTTCTTTAAGTCCGAAAATTTCTAATACGTTTAACATTTCTGTAATTACTTAGTAAATACACTCAACAAACTACACGACACTTTAGGTTTGAAAACGATTTTTATGCCTCTGAAAATGATCAAACTCCGTATTTTTGGAAAAGAAATTGTGCTACTCTTTAAACAACACTGCATACAAACTTATACTTTTTTGATACTAATTTTTTACGCCTAAACGACTGCAGATATTAAATATCACAAATCTGTTTAGCAGTTTTGTTTAAAATCGTATTCTACAAGTTGGCTGCTTTTTTTAAGGCAGTAAATACTTTGGTCTTAGCTAATTATGTATTTATCGCAATTTTGTTTAATTGACTTTTTAGTCTAAAATGTATAAAGTCTTGCTTAGAAAAAAAATATCACCGCTAAAACCAGTTTAAACCGAAATGCCAAAAATATTTTGATGTTGGTTTTTGTTTGAGCTAAAAAATTACTATTGCAAAAACGGTTGAAAAAAGAGAGAATGGCCTTAAAGTCACATAGAAAAAAAAACCAGTACGGCAAGGCAAAACAGATGTTGCTAACAAGTGTATGTGATAGTGCACTTACACGTCGGTGAATGACACGCCAAGTGCTCAATTGAAATTACAACTCACAAAGATAAACATGGTCTTGTTAGGGAGCCACCTTAAAGCTTAAAGCTAAAAGTTTTCAGCAACCGCTCTTTAAAACAACCACTCAAGGCACAACATGTATGTGAATGGTAGTTAATT
Organism: Medauroidea extradentata; assembly: GCA_003012365.1. NCBI lineage: Eukaryota > Metazoa > Arthropoda > Insecta > Phasmatodea > Phasmatidae > Medauroidea > Medauroidea extradentata. Next base: position 94,004 of record PNEQ01018148.1, on the reverse strand, counting down.
TTTAGTTGACGTGTCGAGGTAGCTTGTGAAAAGAAACGGTGCCACCTACCCTTCGTTTAAATGTGTAGTAATGTACAGGGAACTGTTTTTTTTACGGAACTATTCTCGGTTGCATAATACGTTTGGTAATATTTGACAGCTACTAAATGGGTATTAATATTTAATACTTTGTGATTTTGGGAAACAAACATTTTTTGTTCTAAATTGATCCCTAGAGGTCCATTTCGCCGTTTGTCTTCCATTGCGCAACAAACGAAAAAAAAAAAAAAAAACATAATAAATTACTGTCCATAAGTATCTGGGAAATTTTACTAAACATGAATTAAAATTTGATATATCACACATGTACCCAATGTACCAATGTACGCAAATAAAACACACGGAGGATAAGGAAGAAATGCCATTGTTAAAGATGTTATAATCATTAAAACGCTAATTCGAAGCTATCCAACGTAGTTAAAAACTGCCTCTTCAGACAACCGTACTTAAAACTTTACTGTTCGGACGGGGGCAAAACTCAGATAGAATCGTGCGCTAAATTTGGCATCAGACATTCCCACAGAACAATTGCATGGTCACAGCTTTGAATCCCAAAAATAGATCGGCGGGAATCTCGCACGCAAGTTCAGCTCCTGGCTCGCGTTGTGACAGTTGATGCACGCTTCTATGTCACCCTTATAGTTCCGTCACATCTGAGCATTTTTCTCGCAAAACAGTTTAAGATAGATGGCACCCTTAAGAGTAAATGATAGTCGCCATCTTGAATTTTTGTATTCTGTGCCATAACTTTTCTTCTGGGTAAATTTTTGGAATTTAAAACTATGGAATATGATATAATTAATAGAATTTTAGGCACCGTTTATCATTATTTTCCGTTGCTGTTGTTGCAGGTTAATTTGCAGTTAAGAGAGTATCAGTGTGTATTATATTCCGTAGTTAGGATAAAGTTCCAAAAAATTATCCAGGTGAAATGTTATGACAAAAAATACAAACGTTCAAGACGACGATTATCACTCACTCTTAAAGGAAGTGTTTGTATTCAATCAAAGAGACAAATATTTGAAATACGCATATCAATATAAAACTTATGTATATTTCTGTAATAACTATATTATTGCAGTTTGTTGATGATCATTAGGCGTCCCACCAATGTATACGCTGAATTGTAAGACGTGGTTTGGAACCCACATCATTAAAACCAGTTACAATTTCCTTACCAACGACAGGTGTTCTGGTTCGCCAAACCTCGCAGAGGACAATCAAGGCAGTGTTGTTTCTGCCCCGGCCGCAAACGAAAATAGAAAATAAAAGCATGAAAACGTCCGCCACCAACATCCCTTTTTGCCGCGAAAAAAAAAAGAGCATCCTTTTATGAAATTTTAATTAGCTCGCTCGCCCCTTTTGTCCGCCACCTCTGTTTTTGTTTTATCTCTCGCGCGGCAGTTCGCGTGCTGCGCCGATGTGTTTTTGTTTCTGGCGGAATTTTTACCCTTCCCTCGCATATTTATCCTGCCTCTCCCCTTTCTACCACAAACACAGCCACAACACGGCCGGTGCGAGCAGAATGGCAGTTGTGAAATATCTCCTATTTCCCCCGCGGTGTAACTAATTACGAACATCGCACCAACTCTCGGAGTAGCATGGAAGGTGGTGTGGTCGAGGCTACTTAGCTGACCTGGCAATTATCCCCGCTTAATTCACACATTTCTACTCACAAAACATGCACCTCCTTCCACTCATCCAACAACTTCCTTCAATCTTACCACCCACTCATTATCCCTACAATTTCCCAGACGTCGAATCCACTGGTAGCAAGTATCGTAAAGGACAATATGGGAAGCGCGAGACGTGTTATCGACGGCGAGAGCTGGAAACACTAGCAAAATTAACATTCTTATGTCTCTATGTTCTATGGTGTTTACAAATTTACAGACGGATTTTCTCTTAGGCTAAAGGTATGAGAAAGTGTTAATTAATATTTTAAATTTTAAGTTATGAAAATAATATCAAACAGAGTATGTCAACATCTTAAAATCATAATTACATTTCAATTTATACATAGCAATATACAAAACTTGAACTATTCATAGAGCAATGTGCTACTACAGAAGGAACAGCGCTCCTGTCGGCTGGAGCTGGAACCAAATAAACCGTCTCGTGTTTTTCAGATGAGTTTCCTATATTATCCTTGTACAATATTTGCTAGTAGCCTATGTTTCCACGTAGTCTTCTAATGGTGGTAAGTTCCTCGGCAAGTGGATTTTCCCAGTTTAGTTTAACACGTGACGCGAGGATCACGGTAGATTGAGAGACAATAAGGTTAGGCCACATTTCAAAATAAAGAAATCTAATCCAGCATTGCAGTTGTAATGTCGTATATTATGCTGTGCGTGTTATATTTTATACACAACGGTTCTGGAATTCAATACAGTTTTTCGAAATTAAGTTCAGCTGCCAATGACCTAATACATAAATATTTTCAAGGAGTGCGTGTAAGAACTATCACTAAACGTACTGCACCGTCTAGTGCTCAGTGTGGCGATGGTGGAGCACGTTGGACTCTATTGGAACTATAATCGACTCTACAGTTTTTATTTGGCTCTGTTCGCGACCTCTTCGCTTTCCCTAGGTGTCTCCCATGGAGGTATTAGTCTATGAAGTGGAAGCCTTTGAGCAAATTTGAAGCCAGCCAACAGACGATGTTTAAAGACAAGGATAGAGCTAGTGGTGGCAAAAACATGTAAACATAGCATTGAGCTGAATGAAAATGTTTTAGTTTTTTGTTAACTACATATTATGGTGAAAGTTTGTGCAGCTCTTGGCCTTACAAACAGATTCGATCGTTGCGGAGAATTATCTTTGTACAGGTAAGAAACTTTTATTTAAATTCATCAAGTTTATAAAGTACATACACACAGCTAGAGCTAATTCGGTTTTTTTTCATATTTCTGAAGCAATTGTAAACTGTTGTGTACGATTCAAATAGAGAATTTGCGCGAAATTTCGTAAAATAAATCACATAATTACATTGCTTTCTGCTATTGTTTTACCACCCAAAATATGGCGACTCATAAAAAATAACGTCCTGCGCATGCGCAGTTCGAAAATGTTCGAAAACGATCGGCTTCACACGACTACCATTGAAATGTACGGCAGATGCCACTCCATAGACTAATACCTCCATGGTGTCTCCTGTTGTCTTGTTTTCGCCAGCTCAGTTGTGAAGTTCTGACCAGGTTTAGCTCGTGTATTTGTGTCGGGCCGTTCGTTCACTTCTTATCTGTTCCGAATACAGCTATCATGTAAGTTTCTGCCAGCTCCGGTAATGTAGTTGTGCTAGGTTGGGGACTTGTTCCCCCATGATGGCAAGGCGGTTGCTATCGTGTGCGTTCAATTTAGGAGTGTCTGTTCAAAATATGCTACTGCCACCCTTGAAAATTTGTGGGGAAATGTGTACATTCACACTCTTTTAATTACAGTCCTCAAGTTTGGAGTGTGTTTCACCAAGGAAATACATTGATTTGCTCGGGAATGCACAGGGAATTCGATAGTATTCATGTGCAGGACTATATCATGGCAGGTTCCATTTTTTGTTGGGAAGTGGAAATAGCACAATTTTAATAGACACTCCTCAATTCTAGTCATTTCTGTTTTTTTATAAATTAATTAACCCTTTGTATACCACCTTATGAAAATTCCTTTAGGAAGTAAATATGTTAGGTGTAGATTTGCAATTGTTTTGCTTTGGTCTGAAATGTACTTTTCACAATGTGCAGCTTCATTAACGAATTTTGTCTTGCGCGCCGTTGTGACCATTGGTCTTCGTGCGGTATGATGTGTGACGCTTCTTCAAGCTTAGTACAACGTCACTTGCTATTGTTCGTGATTCTTATACACTGTATTTGGCTACGTTTCACTTACGATGAAAATTTGTGTGGGGTTTTTTGTACCCGTCGCATATTATATGAGCTTATTATTTACATATATTATTTTCAAGATTATTATAAGCTTGTGTAAAAATAGCAAAATGCCTTGATGCACCATTTCACATTGTCAATCTGATAAGTTTATAAATTTCATATGCTTTTCTTGAATGCTTACTCATAAGAAATGTGTATTATGCATTTAATTGCAAAAATATATATATATATATTTAAAATACATTTGCAAATATTATGTTCTCTGTATTTATGGCTATCCCTTTTTCACCTGTTTGGATTACTTATTTTTTGTCTGTTGCAAACGATCTCACTATTGATTTTTTATGTAACTCATGTTGACCATACCTTTTGCAACCGCAAAGGTGGTTCAATACAAATTAGGTTACCTTTCGTTAAGATGTCATGAAGTATACCACATTTGAAAACGCTTCCCTAGTGTTATTTTGCGAAGCCCGTACAAACAACTATTATTAAAAGTTTAACTAATAACGGTAAGCTAAAGTCAGTGTTTCCGATAATACGTCAAGGGGGTTCACTGATTCAGTTGTACTATTCGGTACACAATTTCTTTTAAACAAAAGTTCTTTCATAATAACGTATTTACGCGAACAGGCAATAGACCAAAGGTTTTTTACGATATTTTGCTGTGCCATCATCTTATTTTTAAACATAGCAGAGTGAAACCGTCGTACTTAGTCATTTGAGAAGCCCATGAAACATGCGTCCATAAGTAGGACCGTATTAAAAAAAACAAGTCAACATAGCTATATATGTGATTTATTTAAATAGACAAAAGTATTAAAACTATTTTAGCAGATTTGAGTAAAACGAACAATACTTAAGAACGTTCTGCAGCATAAAAATCGTAATTTTATAACTGTCCCAAACATTGTAGTACTCTTACTCATTTCAGTAATAGTAATTTCCAACAGTTAAAATATTTTTCCGGTCTATAGTTTTCATACAAGCTCGTGTCAAATTAGAGATTTGAGCATTTTCACTACTTACCCAAAGAAAAAAACTATTCAAACGATACGAATTAAATAATTTAAGTGAATGTGAATGTAAGCTACAGAATGACACATTTGTTATTTTACGTAAAAAAAATATTTAAAAAATGCAGGTACTCAAATTTATGTAAAAATGTATGTTCATTAGAATTTTTTTTATACAAACAATTTTTACATGAACTTACGAATATTATCATTGTGTGCATTAATAAATTTATTTTCTCTCCCAATTATTTCATTCGTATCTTTCAAAGTGTTTTCATTTTGGGCATGTAGCGTAAGCAGTCAAATAGCTACTTTGACATGTGTCTCTACGATAACTGTTGTACCGAAAAATATTTTATTTGTACGAAATTACCATAAGTGTTCTGTGTTAGATTTGGACAGTGTTTGATACAGTTATAAAATTTCGAATGTTTCAGTGCAGAGCGCCATTAACGCGCTGCATAAACGATAATGTGCTAGGAGAGAAATTATTTAATCAAGGCAACGATGCAAATAATTATAAGCTAACAACTTTACCCTTATAGGTGAGACAGGCTGCAAAGTCACAAAACTTAAAATAACCATTGGCGTTATGTTTGCAAGGCCATTTGCAAATTTCCACGGTATATAGTGAGACTTAGAGAGTAAGTTTGGTTCTTATTCTCGGGAAATATTTCAGGACGTTTGCAAAATAGTTTGAGTAAGAGCACCGGTATAGCTTGTGGTCGCGTTTCCTCTTGTGCCAGTTCGGTCGTAACCAAGCTCCCGCGTCGCAGTTTACCCGTGAGTGTTCTCAAGTTAAGAACGCCTTGCCTCACTCAATTATTCACCAGGGTTTCGCGACGGCGCGCGAGTTAGCAGGAGACACTGGCGAGTTCTAGCCCACCAGGTGTGCGGGTGGCCTACCCCGCATTAAGTGCAGGGACCTGGGGTTTCAAGCATTCTGAGACACCCATCTCTACAGACCCTCTTCCCTAAAATAGACCCCCTCCACTCAACGCATCGGCCCACGCTGCTCAAGTATTAATGTAACAACCGCATTTCCTTCCCCTCCCCCTCTTCGCCCGTAAGTGTTATCAAATAGAGAACAGGATAGCTACCTGTTGTCTCCCTTTCCTACCCCAGCCCTTCCACTCGAAACACACATTTAGTCCATTAAAGGGACTACTTACGCCGCTTTCTGATTTCATGCAGCTGGGATTTCAGGGGATCTCAGCAAATGTCCGCTTCTAAGTTTCCATTACGAGGTAGTAGTTTAACTCTGGGCTTAACAATCTGCATTGCAAACTTGGTGTATATTGCTGTTCAGCAGGGCACAGTGAGGTCAACGTCGTTAAAACTTCTTCCAAACCGCTTTGCAATGTACTTTTAGCAAATTCTTTAACACTTTTCATAGGCCGCAAGAGGTTGTGCAACGGCAATTCGTTAGTCTTGCATTCAGGAGGCCTGTGATTCGAACACTGATGTTGGTTTTCCATAGTTTCCCCCAAATCATTCCAGGCGAATGTCGGGAAGGTTCCATAAAACAGGCCACTACCGATTCCTCTCCCAGTTACCGCCATCATTTCGAAGTGTGTGATCTCGTTGTCGACGGCACACTGAGAGCAATTACATAACAGTTACTTAAATTGGAATTTATAATCTATGGAATTATAGTTATAAAGTAATGGAAGAACATAGAAATAAAGAAGACTGTGCCTGAATTGCTGAATATAGTGAAATGTTTAGGAAACTATATCATAATGCGTCGTTTTATTCTGATATTTTACAACTTTCTTTTAATGTGGTGAATGCTCCAGTTATTCTAATTGTGATGTTCATATCAATTCTAAAACGAATACAGACAACGGTAATTTTTAGGACTCAGTAAAAAATTATGTTTTTAAAGAACTGCATTTGTATGCAAAACCTTAACACATTATAGTATTGACATTTTTACGGCTTTAATTTTTTCTCATAATTTATTTAATAATTTTGAGAATAAATTTTAGACCTTTATTGTATACACATTTCGGTTTTGATTATACTCTCAGTTTTTAAGAGAACTGTTGTCTTGAAAACAGAAAATAACTGTTGAACGGCTTGTGGTGCCATTCAGAGAACCCATTGTGGGTACCTACTTGAAGTTACATGTCCTGGCAACAAAACTGGTAGCTGCAACTGCGTTTATAAGTAGTAATTAAGAACATTTTCAGAACGTCCATTCGTGTAAACGTGAGAATGAAAATAAAATATTTACTTAATGACTGGAAGTACTTATGTTACTTTGTTGACCATTAAGAAGTTGTCTAGAGTGAAACTATGATTTATATTGAAATGACAGATTCTCAATACTTTACATTTAAACATGACCTGCAGTATTTACCATCCATTTGCATAGATAGCCTATGTCTTTATCTGCAAATAACCCATATATGAATATGAATTCTCATTTACATCGACGTCCTACATTTACATATGTATTTGCATTCTCATTTATATTCACATCTAATTTCACGTCCAGACCTACATTCACATCTACACTCTCATCGAATTCACATTATTCTGCACTTTCCCATCCACATTAGCATCCGTTGCGCAAGTTGCAGCTAAAAATTATAAATAAGATATTTAAGTTTACTGCCAAACAGAGAAAAATAATCTGGTGGTTGAATAAATATTTCTTTATTATTGGTGATGCTAAAAAGTCACGCCTGCCTTAGGCTTGGTCGCATAAAGGCACCATTAAATATGTCAACCCTAATTGGCTTAAATATTTTGGAGTGGGTTGGCAAAATTGCCACTTAAAAATATTGTATCTACGCTCCTCGCGTCTCGTGCATTTATGTTGTATGTAATTCCATGTAACAAGAAGTTCATGGCGTGCTCTACACTTCAGTTGCACTGTGTCTGAGCAAATAACACTGATATTTAATCGATCCTTAGCTCACAGCGAAAAAGTCTCGCTGATGATAGAATTGAACATTCATTATGCATAACATAAAATTTATTCTATGTTTACTTGAACGCTTTCAAACCAGGTTACGCTACATCGTATTTGTATAACATTCGCACACTCGTATTCAAATCTGAATATAATATATTCCGTTTAAATGAATTACATCAGGCTGCCAGTGCCACTCTGTAGGATTTTCTTTAATTAATCAACATTCAAATGTTATTCGGTTAATGTAGATGTTTAAGCCCATATTTGAATGCTTTTATTATTAAGGATGTTTTATTACTATTAGAAAGTAACCAGCGGTTTACCCGTTTCAGTACAAAACAGAGAACAGATAGTGTAATTTCAAAGGCGCCAATGTTGCATGTCCAAACGTGACACACACACATACATACATACGCCTATACACGCACGCTCTCACACACCAATACACACACACACACATATATATATATATATATATATATATATATATATATATATATATATATATATATATACAGGACAAGACTACATTTTTAATAACACTTTTGCACCCGGTCAATATTCTATAGTACAACATGAATTACAATGACGTGTTCCAGAGTTATAACCCATAAGAAGATATTGTATCCAATTTGAACAATGATGGGTCGGCGATATTATAAACTAAATTTCCGAGAATGAGGAACAGTCAGTGTTGAAACAGTGCTCAGAGGATCGTTGTTAGGTATGCAATAGTTTTTGAGATATTAATTAATTTGTAATTCGAAAATCTATTTTCATGGTAGCATTACTCCCTCAATTTTCACTTTAGGTTCAAATTGAAACCACATTTTCGACATGTTTTTTTTTTGTGATCTATCACCATATACATATATATGTATGTATATATACATACATACATACATATATATGTATGTATATATACATATATATGTGTGTGTGTGTTTCTTTGCTGCTCCCTGTTGCCTGTCTAGACGTGAGAATATATATATAAGTTTCTTCGCTGCTCGCTGTTGCATGTCTAGACGTGATAAATGAACACACAAACATATGTGTGTGTATATAGGTGTGTGTATGTGTGTTTGAGTGTCTGACTTCTAGCCATGCGACAGCGAGAAGAAAAGAAACGTAAAGCACAATCATTATCTACTCAATTGTCTCTATGTTCAATTCACTATATTGACTTTAAGTAGTGGCCGCTTAGCTTAATGTAATACATTCAGCGACATATCTATAAAAAATTATATTTGTGGCACACAACGATGGTAGCTACTGAATCGGTAAAATGCTACTTGTTCAAAAATGATGATGAAATACTGGTTGTGAATATACCGTCTTACGAATTTTGACATTGGTACTGACCGCACAGTCCTGAGATAAGGTATTTTCTTGTTGCTGAGGCGACTAACAATAAAACATTTTGAAAGGTAATAAATGGCAGTTGAACAGCAGGATCTCTGGAAAATATTTTATTCACTGGACAGAGTATGCCTTTATTCTTACTTATAATTATGTTGTCTATATATTTAGTATTTACCATCGATTGTGTCGAAATCGTATATGTGAATACAAATAATTTTGCATATTTTTATTGTATTATTGTAAAGTAATTTCAATATATAATTACATATGTTGTAAGTATTAATGTTTATTGAAATTATGAAGTGGTTCTAATCAATAATATTGCTGACTCATAGATTTTTGCTTAGTTTGACTTAAAATATATACCGTAGATTTGAAAACTTGGAGGGGAACGTGGTGGCCGAGTGGTCTGATTTCTCGCCTTCCACCAAGGCAATCCGGGTTCGATTCCATGCGATCCGAGGATATCCCGTTTCCTCTCCCCCTTTCGTTCATGCACTGCTTCATACCCACAACATCTCACCCCTCATTAACGCCAAAGACATGTATAATAAACGCTAACCAAAGTCTCTTGCCTGTAAAGTAGGGTGGTAACATATTCATTCACTTTCAAATATCTAAGTTAATATGTGTAAAATTAAACGTTTATGTTTTATTTGTGGTTATAAAAGGTAATGTTACATACTAATTATAATAATATTAAATACTCTACCATACCTACTTTTTAAACTACATTAGTAAGCACTTTAGTAAAATGTTATGAATCAATTTATTTGGTTTTGAAATACGTTAAGTAAACATATCGTTAAAATCACGTTTTAAACTTTGTAAACTAAACTCTCTTCGCATAACGTAATCTAAAGGACACTTAGGGGATTCAAAACTGTAACATAAACTTTTTTCGGTAGATTGTGTTGAATAATTCTTGCGCGGTGTTGTAGCGTGCCGCGTTTATTATTTTCTACGCAACTCTTCTAAGAATATTTACGGAACGTTTATGAACAACAAGAGCACACACTTGAAACAATTGTTCTATCATTTCGCTTATTTAACACAACTTGGGTGTCCCTCAAAATGGCATTAAAAAGAGGTTTTATTTAGACTGGTGTAAGTTCAAAAACTCTCCCCACATTCGTAAAACACATCGCTAGAAACATGCGTAACCTGTCGTAAATAGAATTGTACGGCTAACGATTGAAAAAGTTGAGCGAAAGTACTTCCCGCAAGTTTTGTGCGCAGCGAATAGAAGTGAAGCGGCTACTGTCGGGTGTGGTAAGCTGAATCATATTACTCGCTTTTCTCCTCGCATCAAACAAGGACAATTACATCCCGTATATAGGCCTCTTAAAGCGGTGGCATCAGGAAATCAAGACGTGTAATTATTTTAAGTATCTAAATTTTACGACAAATTGATACAGTAGCTGAGTTAGAGTAAAGAAAGTGTTCTTGAATTTTGACACGTGCAGACAGTCCTATAGACAAATTCTTAATTTTTTCGTGTGTGCCCATCCTTGCCCCAGGGAAGACTAAGATCTGAAAGCAATGTAAAAAGACGAAGACGGAACAAAGGGTTAGTAATTCTCGTCGGTGGAGAAGAGAAAAGAGAGGGTGTAATGTTTGCACAATTGAAAGGAATTGCACTGTGAGGATTGAAACGAATGAATGCCCCCCGGCCAGGCAAGAAGAACAGACGCGTTCGAGGCGGAGAAGGGATGATGATAAAAAGAACTTGGGAGTTCTCACGGCATACACCTACTCGGGGAGGATTCGAATGACTGAGGGACATATCTGCGATGTCGGCTGAAGGTAAAGTGGAAACTTTGCGGCAATCAAGAAGTAATTACTTTCTGGATTAGTATTGTACCCCAACCTCCACCGCACAGGCTCATTAGCAAGAAGGTCTAAGTCAGGTTCCGTGGGGATGAAAGAGAAGGTAGCGAGACCTCGCAAAAAATTCAGTTTCTCCCGTTACCATCAGCCATCGTATCGTTGATACCGTTATTAAAATAAAGGTCGCCTTTATATACAGGGACTTAATTTTAATAAGAAACATTTTACTACTCTCGCAACTTCCCATCATCTTTATAACTTGCCACCGAAAAACGCATCGTAGATTATAAAGTAACAAATCATACATGGAAGGAGAAACTAAGCCATACCAATCAAACTTTCACAATTTCGTCAGCCACATTTCTCCTCCGAACACTCTAAATTATTTTGAAGCAAATGTGTTTCTTACAGCATAGTCCTAATAGACCAATTATTAATTTTGAACAGTGGCAGATCCAGGGAGCTCTCCCCTCTTCAGATCAGGACTTGCACTGGATAGAATTAATGTTTAAAAGGAAGTAATTTTAAACGGTAACATTAAGGCTTACATGTTTTCCATCTATTATGTTATGCGTTGTGTTTTATATAATAGCAATCTTATTGTATTTATCTAATTCCGATTAAAAATATATATTGATGGGCATTTTACACTGCTATTTTGACCTGACCGTATTCGTTGTTGTATTACAGGTTTCAAGTTCTAAAAAAATCACGTTTCATGTTTTATGACCTGTCGACCCTCGAGGTCTCAGGAGTGTCGTCACCTTTAGTCTTTGTTTTCGGGCGATAATTCCGAGGATAGTTTATTTCTCTGTTTCTGTTACATAACAGACATTCCTTAAACATCTTGAATTAACACTTATGCAGATGTAATTTTTTCGTAAATTTTAATTAATTTTCCTTAACAACAAACGTGGGGAATTCTGTTGATACATTTTGTGATTCAGTTGTATTTGCCTTTTTACTATCATCATTTGATCGTTATGTAAGTATTAGCTTGACACAAAATACAGATTGTACTTGCACACGTGTTCGACAGCTAGGCCTAGGAGAAGCCTATAGATGAATTGTTGGCAGGGAGGGCGTTAAACGACAAGATTGATTTCCGGGAACTAGAGGTACAGTTTGCCATTAGATCTGCGAGTCGAGTATCCACTTGTTCCATGCAATAGCTCACAATTTTGGTTTGATTATTTATCGCCGTAGCCGCAATCGTTGTGATATCCCCTATAGCAGTTCAAAATATATTTTTTTTATCCAGAAGGTTTATTTTTATTGGCTAATATAGGCTCATTAAGTATGATAGCTTGGTAGTTTACATTAAGTTTTCGGGAAAAAAAATACAATTCTTTAAACCACTGGAGGATAATTCAACAATAACATGTTGTAGTATGTCTACAGTATTCCGCCTACATTTTAAATTAATTGTTTTCTAAATAAAAATATATATAATTTATGTAATTAATCTATTTGATGTACTTTAATAATTTCTCATATGATTGATGCTATATTTAATTTACAGTCGTATTTTATATATTTAAAGTCATAATTTTCAGTACAAGAATTGTCAAATTTTACTAATTTAAATTTTAATATTTCTTCTAATATTGTTTTGTGTTTATATATTAATCAGTGTGCTATAACACACGGAAGTTAAAGAAAACCTTGATTACTGCGATCAGTAACTATAATAATTTTTTTTCATTTCTATTAGTAAGAGAAATTGTGATATTTTCTCTTTTGCGATTTCCGCAAACGAGTTTTAAATTAGCGTCACTTCTTCTTTGAAAGCTCCTAGGGCATGTCGTCCCGCGGCAGGCTTCTCTGCTGAGACGCCAATCCTGCCGTCATCGTAATTTTAGGGATCTATTGGAGCAGATCCTAGGTCCAAGAAGTCGTTTTAAAAGTTTGCCAGGTTCAGAAGAGGCTATTTTATGTTAATTTCAATTTAGTTTGGAGTGAACTTGAAGACGACGAGGGATGACGCGTAAGACAGACGCTTACGAGCCTTACTATAAGTTCTATGAACTGTCTTCAGTGTAAGCGTCTCAAATCGTATTGCTTTAGACTCCAACAATATTTATTAACGTTTCAAAGTGTTATATTAATTTTCTACAGTTTTCGGTAATTAATTGAGGAGAACCTAAGCCTAACCAGAGGTCTGAGATAATTTTAGAGACTTACATTCTACCGACTGAGCAAATTTAAATGTAATAGCCGTGCAAGATTAAATTACAGATTTATTTTTCTTAATAGAACTTTAACTACAGATTCTGCAATTATTATTTCATATTTAAACTTTTGTGAGTGCTGTGAATATGTTTTATTGTATCTGGTTGAGAGCAGTACTTACTGGTAATTTTCACTGATATTCTTTACAGTGTAGGGAATAGCACCTATTTTCCGCTAAATTCATTTTTGTTTTTATTATATTTTCCTTCTTTGCTATTTCTAATTACGTGTTCTCTGTGTAGATGGTTTTATTAGTGTTCTGTATTTTACCAGTGTAATGTGTTATCACAGAAAAAGCTCACACGCACTACAACACATTCACACACACACACATATATATATATATATAAAAATTTTAAAAACCACAAAAACAGAAACATTACAATGTACACCAAGTTAAAATATCGACTGCAAAGGACATTATTTGAAAATATGTAAAACCAAACAGAAGCTAATTCGTAATTGACTTTTACAATGATTTTTCAATCAAAAGGTGGAGTTTCCAGTAAGTGAAACTTAAATGCAATTTTTCTCTTCATAATGTGTCGAAATAATAGTGTTTACTTTATGCAATTGCATTGACTATAGTAAATCAAGCTGCTGTTTATTTGTTGTTTGCAAATCAATTATATCATGGAACTTCCTACAACAAATATGGAAAAGATTATACTCAATAATATAAATCTTGACAGTTAATAATAAGTTTATAAACGCAAGTTATCCCCCCGCCCTCTTTTTCCAGTTCTGAATCCATCACTGTATTTGGATGTATTAGACTGCACTTTCCAGAAAATGTAACTTTTACATGCAATTTTTTTCGTGCAGGCGGGTGTTTAAATATGTATTTCCTGAAAATGATTATACTACAAAAAATCTACCTGTTGTTTACATGTTGTAATCAATAAAATTATGAAACTTGTTACTGGAGCATAGAAAATATTATCTTAAAAATTATAAATTAGAAATTTAAAAATCATTATGTTTTTTAATATGAGCCCCTTCCACCCTCCTATGTCATCCCAACTTCTACATTCGTCACAGAAATGTGGCAGGTCGCTCTCAGAGGACTAGCTTTGGCCAACATCCACAAACAAATGTTTAAAATGTTATAAATATGTTATGTAAAATTAAGCAAATACATGTAAATACGAGTAGTCTTATTGGAGAGAGAAAAATGAACTATCACAGCAGTGCATCTGAATACAATGTTGTAACAAAAAATCTTTAAAAGTGTTCTAGTGTGGTAATAGTTCTGCCTTTAATAGTAATTTGTTATTTGTTTGGATAAAATATTTAAGATTCCAAAATGATTGTAATATTTGGCTTGTAACTATAAAAATTAAAGGACTACTTTCGTGTTTCAAGAGCCAACATAAATATAAAGGCATGTAGACTCAGAAGCTAAATATTTTATTTATTAGCATAATTCACTTTTCAAGACATTATATATTTGTAATAATATAAAACCTTCTTAATTATTTAATTCTAAACTTGTTTGTCTGGTAATCCTTAAATAGCACCATTTTGCTTCTCAAAATTATAATTTTTCCGAGGGAGGACACCTGGAACCCCCGTTTTTTGCTTCGAGAGTACGAACACACATAGGCGTAGCCCTCTTCCCCTCTTAACACAATACTGGATCCGACACTGATATATAATTACTCTCGTGTACGGTTTCAATTAGAATATTGCGTTGAGTATACGTTGTACGTCATTTGGTAATATGCATAGTTGTAAACACTGCCTATAGATAAGCTACTTTAAACAAGTTACTTAATTCGGAGGTAACGGTAGGCGTGATTATTGTAATGTTAGAGTGTTATTTTTCTCATATTATAAATTTGCACAAAAATTACTTGTATTTCTTTTATTTATCGCTTCTAATATCCATTAAAGGACACAAAATAAATGAACTGGAGGGTGTCATTAAAATATTTGTGATACCTTCGGATCGATATTTTATACGCTGCTGAGTGTAAAACGAGACGAATTCGGATCAGAAACAAGAATTGGGATAACGCTCCATTTTTCGCAATCGTTGTGTTTACATGAATAAATCACGCTAACTGAGTTTGAGAGTGCGCGTGTGCCTTGAAAACAACACAGTCGTAACCTACATATATACTGTTCCAGCCTCAGTGATTGGTACGTGGCTTGACGTGAAATCGAATATATAAAAATAAAATTATTACTGAATATGAACTGAAATGTCACGTTATCCGGTGCGGCGTATGAATAACATCGTACGTTGTGCGGTTACTCAGTCATTTCCAGTCGTAATGTCAAATTCTAAAGTACGGTGTACCGTACCAGCAAACAAATAACTTTTTTTTTTAAGATTCTGCTAATCGTGTTTATAATAATTGGGCGGCATTAAAAAGAATCACAGTTTAAAGTGAGTCTTAATTTCGTTGCTTAACGTATTTAAAAAGTGTAATAATTCTACACGATAAATACATTCCATAACACGCTACAGAACTCTAACGCGCCAAGTCCGCTAAATATTTAAGTACGTTGGTCCTGTAAAAACTTATTTTTTATATTTTTGTCAAATAATTAAACAACTAAATTAAAAATTATACATGCAATTTCCGCAAATAAATAACATAGGCCCGATAGTTTTTCATATTAATTTCTTACAATCCCTAAAGGGACACAGTGTAGCAAACATTTAAAAAAGATAATTAACTTATGAAATCAAAATTACAGGAACAAAAGATGAGTGTAGCGTTAAATTTTATGACGTACTTGACAAACGTTAGTTTCGAAACATTTCGAAACAACCACAACTCTAGGCCTACGTCATGCAAACATTTAATAATATTCATCAAATTATATATATATATATAAACACACATTTCTTTGCAATCGGTGTCTCTTGAAGTAGCTGATAACAATTAGTAGCACTAATAAATACCTTTTGTCTTGAAGTGATTATTATTTTATTTTAACTTCAGGTGCTCAGCGATTGCTATTTTGCGATATTTGGGAGTAGTAATGCAAAAACTATAGGGCCTAATATTTTTGGAAAGGGTGTTGGGTGTTTGGGAGGATGACATGTTTTCTGATGTGTAAAAGTTGAACAATGTCTGGGACAAAAAGAAAACTACGACTATTTACGGGACCAACGTCCTACAGTTACCGATATAGAGTCGGTCGGTATTCGCGACAGCTTGTGGTAGGTAAGCGATCACGACGCGTCTTCAGTACTGGATCGAGACCATCTTGTAAGGGGGGCAAAGATGGTTTAACCCCTACCCCCACCTAATTCTTTTTTTTTAAATTTTATTTTTCGAATTTTACGGTAATTGAACTTAAATGTTGGGTATAATAATTAACACTGCTGTACTATTAATTTCGTTTTGTAACATAGAAGTTTTTTGCTATGCTAGATACCTGTGATTAAAAATTATGTCATGAAATCAAACTCGTCATTGATAATTTAATTTGCAAGCGTTCGCATACATAATGAGTACACACACTCGAACACGATACTTGATATCTAATTTGTTACATTAATTGCTTTCCTTTCAGCCGAAAATTGGTTACACTTTAATTATTAACTGAATTAGCTTCTTCCAGCCAGATATAATTTATTAAATTCTAAATTTTTCAAACAAGGCGGGGCCAGTCTGCCGCCCAGTTGATAGGCTACCATTCTTGCCAACCTAGACACGGCACTGCGCGTGTTGCAGGTGAAGGAGAGATTGCAGTCACAGACGCGGGTGAGGACGGCCGACGCTGGAGAACGTCTGGTGACGACGGTGTGGCTGGAGATGGAGATCCAGAGCTCTAGCTTCCAGTACGGCAAGCTGTACCTGCGCTGTGAGGCCACACTGTACCAGTTGTACAAGAGAGCTGCGGAGGTCATCCTGGAGGAGGAGCGACCACGTCTGGCGTCTGTGCTCGGCACTAGAGAGTCTTCTCTGGGTGCGTACCTTCTCTCCATTTACCTCGCAGCTCGTTAAGCTTAACGAAATCATCACGTTCTTAAAGGGGATTCACCAACATATTTGATTGGGTGAATTATTATTTTTTTATTGTTTTTACTGGGTATGCCTATTACTTGTTTCATAAGAATAGATCTAAATAATTTTTACAGAAATAAAAATATATCTTTCAAAATTTTTGTATTATGGTATGTCAAAAGCCACATTCGCAAAAAAGTTTTTATGTTAGAAAGGAATACCTGATGACTTACCCATATGAAATAATTTACAGTGAAGGGTATTATCACGGAGTACGTCAAAATATGTATATAAATACATAGAACTTTTTCTGTATTAGAAATAAATACGACAATTAATACATATTTATGAAAAATTCTGTAATTTTTAAAATGTGAAAAACGTTAAGTGTAGTTTCCATACTTGCCCTGACGTGTACCGTGGCGTTATTTTTCGTAATGAATTATGTAATTTTAGTTAATCAGTTGGTTTTTCTTTCTAGCATAAAATCGTTTTGTGCAAATTTTGCAATTGACATGACATTATACAAAAACTATGTAAGGTAAACACATTTCTTTTCGATAAAAAGTATCCACTTAAAATGTATGTATCCTGAAAAAAAAAAACATATGTCGTGCAAATATTACAATTTTCGGAAATAAAAACTTTTGACGAACTGTCTGCTTTAGCATATATGTTAGTGGAGGTCATTATCACCCTTTTTCCTTATTAAGCAGGTTTCCGGTTGTTAAGTATGTGAGAACTAGATAAAGGAACTCATCACAATATAATTCACAATACATTACCAAATTCAATAATTTTCATCGCGGAGGAAGAGAATAAACTTTAATAATCTTAACAGTTATAATTATATTTACAGAGTTATTTGTTAGCCATCGAATTTAGTTACTTCGAATATGGCCTACCTTAAATATGTCGTCGAGGCTGATGTGATGGAGCGTTTACGACGCTTTCATCCGGACGTCATGGTACATCTTGGTGGCGTAGCGACCCCGACGTCGATATGAAGCATCAGGCAGCATCACATGTCCCAATTACACGCCGTGTGTAGAAACTGCCATCCTCGTTGGAAGGGGAGATCCCGCTATTTCATTGTACTCAGTGTTTAATATTGTGATTCCTCGTCCGAGTTTGCCTGGTGGGTAAACTATGCGATTGCTTAGCCGGCTCGCCAGATGCGGGTGAGTAACACTGATATGGACAAAAGGTATTAGGGAGCATGTTCTCAAAGGTATTCGAAAACAATGGAACGAGATAGAAACCCAATTGATTCCAGCTGGAAATACTTACCATCGATGTTACATTTGCTACACTACAACTGCAAGAAATGTAATGTACAGTTCAGAAGGACATACTGATGAAATTCTCGAACGTACGAATATTGCACGAAAGCATAGTTAGGGTTAAGAAATTTGAAGATATTTAGAAAACACCGAGGGAAGGACATAGTGAAAATAGTGAGGCAGCCTGTCTGGTTCATAACAAAGTCGTAACCATTAGTGCCATTGGTGCATGATGAACTTTTTATTTTTAATGTAAAGCTTAACTGTTTTAACTTATGTTTGAGCCAGGCGGTACACTGTCAGGTTCATAACAAAGTCTTACCATTAATACCATTGGTGCATGGTGAACTTTTTGTTTTTGAAGTAAACATACAGTAGTAATAATTATCTTAAAAATAAATATCGTACGAAAAGGAAATCCAAGGGTCAGGGTAACGCAAAACGAACTGCAGATTTACGACTGTGCACCCACTGCATTTGCTGGCTCCGGAGGACGACAAGAGATTCGGCCCAACAATGGCGTGCCGCCGGAATGAGGGGAGCGGGAAAATAGGAGATCACAGAGAAAACCCACCGACCAGCGATATCGTCTGACTGAATCCCCAAAAGCGGAAATCCGGGGTTCAGCGGTGGTCGACTGCGGTTACCCTTGGTGGGAGGTGAATGTTCTAACAACGCTCTCGCCGTGGCCCCTACAGTGTACATGTAATTCATCAACACATTCAAAGTTTTACAGCTTGTAGTTTAAATTTTCAGAACTTTTTTTTAGTTTAAGATTGCTGGAACAAATTTTAAGATAACCACAAAATGGAAAATTATTAAAATTTATGGATCCGTCTTATAGCAAATAAAGGATATGAATTCTACTGATCTATAGAGGTATAAAATTAAAATATAAAAAAGTTTACAGTGAAAACTGTACAAATAATATAAAATAAGTTTTGTCTCAAAAATTAAAAAAATCGATACAAAACATGAATTTCCTCTAGGCGACTACTGAATGCTCAAGTCAATAATGTGAATTAGTAAAGTCATTAGTATAGTTATTTTTATATTATCTCCCGCGTTAAATGTGTAAAATAGAACACGTATTCTTTAGTTAATGTTTTAAAATTCTTCATAAACTTCTAAAATCCTCATAAACCGCTCATAAATCTTAATTCCAGATACCAACATTGTTGCCAGTACTTGTAATTTAAAGCAGATGACCCCAGTTGCCTCTCTGAAACACCATGTGGTGTTCAGCAATTGTACTATCTTTCATGCGGCAAAGTCCATAGAGGTGTATACTGACGGGAAACAAAATAAAATAGTTTTAACAGCTCATCGTGCACTGTAGAGTAGTTACTACGGTTGCCGGCCTAAAGTTACATGCTCTGACAACACAACTTGTAGCTGCAGCTGCACTTCTAAGGCCTTTGTGAGGAATTATTCACGCATATAGTTGGAACTTTCGCTACAGATTACATATATTGTGCCACATATTATTAAGGGAGGGAATTAAAGTTAAAGCTTTGCCTAGTGTTTCGAAGTAAATATATTATTTTTCGTAACCAAATTATTTCAAAGTAAAATTATAATCCAATTAAAATAATGAACACATTTAATTTACTGTGCCTCCCGACATTAAAATACCTGGCTCATTAAAAATATGAGAAATAATCACGTTAACTTTAACACTTTTTTTTTTTTGCAGTTGTAAACTCTTATGGTCTAAATGTATTATTTTTGAAAAGTTTTTAAAATTTTGTATATAACATTATGCAACTTAAATGCTTGTGATAAATTGAATGGCAAGTTATTACCAAATTAAAAATACGTTACATACATGCGCTAATTCCCTTGAGGCCGTTTAACTACAATTTTTTCTGAGATTTAAGTCTTTTTTAATGGTTTTGTTAGTGGTTTAACTTCAAAGGTAACGTTAAACAGTTACGAAACCAACTGAATATTGTATTTTTTTCTTTTTAAAAAGGTTTGGCAGAAGATACATTAAATAAAAATTAGTCATTCATAATGGTTTATATTGACTTAAGAATTTCTAAAAGTAGTGCAACCCCGCGAATAAAATGTTTTTTTATTGGAAAGTTGGTTGGCCTTCAGTTAGTGTTTAATGTTTAGTTAATTTTACTTATTATTTAAAAAAAGGCGAACTCCTCGTTGAATTTCTATGAAACGTACTTCTTAAAAATGCACGTGTCGTTATCACTTGTGCCCTTAATATTCATTGTGAGATAGATACAGATCACCATGTTAACAAAGCAGAAGTCTTAAATTCGTGTTTGCATAAATTGAAAAAAAAAAAAAAAAAAAAAGGAAAGAATAATGAGATACTTGTTACGCATTCATTACAATTTAACAAGTGGAGGCACCATCAATGTAAAAACATGTTTACACTGAGATAAATTTATTTAAACTCGAAATAACGTGCTTTGTCTACACGTAGACAAATAGTAAATTACAGGGTTTTTAAATATTTGATGTCATCTATGCTGTACTCCGTGCCTCGTCCACTCGAAGCGCAATATCAACCTTACTTTTATTATCTTGGTTGTATGATCTGATAATGATAAAGTTAGAACTTATTTGATTTAAGCAAATTGGTAATATAGAGTTCGCTGGGCTTCTAATAAGCACTGCGCAATGATAGAAAATTATTGTTGATAGTGACTTACTGTACTTATGTT
Source organism: Medauroidea extradentata (assembly GCA_003012365.1). NCBI lineage: Eukaryota > Metazoa > Arthropoda > Insecta > Phasmatodea > Phasmatidae > Medauroidea > Medauroidea extradentata. The sequence goes on along the minus strand of PNEQ01018148.1, from coordinate 72,780 downwards.
ATGTGAAAATACGGACAACATTCCAGTTTGGTTGTCAGTAGTAAGTGGATTGTTCTCACAACATCGTTCTGTAAAAGATAGATACTCTTTAATCATCCTATTGACGAGATTGTTGCTCATACCGAAAATAATTGCAGCAAGAACATTCAAAACGGTACAGCACGACAGTTGTCGCTATTTTAACAGAGTTATCGTAAACATAGCAGTTTTGGACATACGCAATTTCGGGCGAATGTTGTCGTTTTGCAGAAAAACCTACAACAAAACAAAAAAACAAAGGAATAAAAGCCAGTAACATGCAATTCGGTAACATTCGCCCGCCAGGGCGCATTGCCTAAAAGACTGTTATATTTATAATACTAACACATTGCAAGGATCGTTTAAAGACCATAGAATTATGGTGTCTACGACAATACTTTTCTTACAGTCTGTCAAGAAGTTATTGCATTCAAAACTTAATGTCTCCATTCACAATTAAGAATGATTTTAAAATGTATATTACGTGACCGGCCTAAGCACAGGTTTATCTTGTAGCCATGCAACGGAATCTCGTGTGTGAGTATACTGGGCGAATTCAGCCAGCGAGAGAAGGATTTTTGCTGGTATGGGACGGCTTTGTGAGGGGGTGGGGGAGGCGCTCCAGTTCCAAACGGCCCAACTCCCAGCTCCTGGAACTCCAGCCACTCCAGAAGGGCCACCCTCACTCCTTGCGTGGAGAACGTTTTAACTGCTACCTACAACTCCGACGTCTGTGCGTGCTTGCCACAGACCAAATTACGCACCGAAAGGAATTAACTGCTCTGGTGAGAGTTTGTAGAGCTCATATTAATGAGATAGAGTGTACGCACGCCACTGCAGTGCCTTGTCGTCTCAAAAAACCAAGAGCTGTCTTTAAAAAGCAATGAAAGAAAAAAAACATTCAAGAAAAAAAAAACGAGACAACGCATACATAAATAACAAAACTAAAATATTCCAAGAGGAATTTAACCAAACCAAGGCCACACAAGTAAACAAAAAATTCAAAAGTTTTAAGGAAATAGTTGTTTATTATAATTAATTAGTGTGTCTGTTTTTTAAATAATTTCTATTGAACTTTAATTTTTCGTAAATTGGTATGCTCTGCGATTTGACACAACTCCTCCGGCCGGGGATATTCTTAAAAATGTATTTTTAATTAAGTGTGTATTATAACAACAGCCATTGTGGTCTGATTTTTTTTAAAACGTTTTGATTCAGTATTGTATTTATGAGACGGCATAGCACTGTTCACGGTGTCTCACTAAATAATCTACCCCGTTTGAATAATTGTTAAAAGACCTTTATAAGTGAGGATTTACGTGCAGGTGAAAGTCGTGCGAAATGAGAGTGGAGCAGCCCCGAAATGCAGGAACACAGTGAAGTAAGTTACTTGTTAACGGCTGCACCCGGTAAATGTACCATGGCTAGAAAATCACGAGAAACCGATCTTACAAGTGAACGTACTTAATCGTCATTAGGTGCGCGTACTGCATGAACCCGTAAAATAAATACGAAATTAAAACCGTTTAACATATGCGTAATCTAGTACAATGAAAGTAAAATTTTGTAGGATGTCCTTCCTGCAAAACGATTTTGTTGTAGGCCTGACCGCAAAATAAATTGTTGGTGGTGGCCACAATATTTTAGTGGTGTCAACAAAATGTTTTTGTGGTGACCTCAAAATAATTTTTTGCATATATAAAAATAATATTTTTTAGCTGGCACAAAATATTTATTTCCGTTCACCGTGAACAAACAAACTCCTCTTGCGTGTATAAATCAAAATTGTTGAGAACATGCATGCCGCATATTATAATGTGATTTTATGACTCATTCGTGGCCTACGAAATGCCAGTGAAGTAATGACGTTATAGCATAAAAGTATAGTCTCATTGGAAACACATTTTCCGATCACTACAATCTTCTTATTGCGACATTCAAAGTTCTTGATAGAAAGCGTTTAGCTAGAAACTGTTACATATGCCCAGTAAATATGCCTAATAACATGTTGTGGAATAGTAATTGTAATTTCATAACACAATAAAGTAATGCGAGCAGAATTTTGTTACAATAATAACAAAGCAATGCTTTCGAAATGTGTGTAATAATAATCTCAATGAGCTGTACTACGTACGAAAAAAATAAACACTTTGCTGTCGGTACCATCCAACGGGTGAAAAGCAGTATAATCTCGTATTGTTCCATATATCCGCAAATTACTCAGTCAGTTAAAATTTTCTTAGTTAAACGAACTATACAGCATTTTTAAATAGTACTTTGGTCTATAATAAATATTTTTGTTTCTCATAATTCGATATTTGAAGATTATTGGCTGAAAGCAACGTGGTTTAACAATAAATTTATAACTATCGGATATATTTCAAACTTATAATTTTTATTTACAGGTCAACTAATTGCGTTTAATTTATAAAGGATGAAAGTAAAATTATATCGCGTATTATAGGAGGAGCTTTGTCTCGGGAAAGTAAATATTATTATATGTATTAAGTTCTTGAAATTAGAATTTAAATATTTTAAACAAAGCACCGCAAGCGAAGTTGAGTTAAATTACAATTATTTATACAAGATAAAGTGTTGTTGGAATAATTAACCTGGACATAAATCACGCAAGAAACATCAAAACTACGCAAAACAATACAAGCTGTAACCCTCGTATCTCACAAAATAGTTTTCTTGCCAGGCTTTGTAATCATGTCATGCTACATTTTTAAGCCGAATATCTTACGTTAGCAAAAACATCATTGTGTTGCAAGGGTCTAGGATTGCACCATTAACAACAAAAATAAACGTAATTGTTTCTTTTACAATAACAATAATACCTGTCATGTAAACAAAATGTTCTCATTTCACCAATGTATAAGCTTGTGTATACGCCTAGCTTTAAAATATTCCTCGCCTGATACATTTTTTAAAAATATATTATAGGGCTTACTCACTAATGCAATATTTTATTCTTTCGTAACACATACCAGGCATTGACAGTTATTAATAGTTCATTTGGAATACGGGAAAGCAAAGCTTAATTTTACACCAGCAGACAAATTTAACTGTGCTATTTGGGAATTTAACGTGATTCTGTGTCTCAACAAATTTATACACTAAATTCCTAAACTTCTATCCTTAAAATGGTGACGTGGTAGGTGTAGTAACCTAATCTGCAGTCTGCTAGCGGTTTCAAACACGGCTATTGTATGGATCTATGCTGATGCGAAGGTGACGTTGTCTTCACTTGGAACATACTTACTGAGGTAAACTGTTAGTGAGATTACCTGGAGGGCGTGTCGAGTACATATAAGAGATAGGGCGAAGGTCTACCCAGTTACACATACGAGACACCTAATCACATATGGGAACAAGTCACTTAGCTATCATATCAAGTAGTCTTCTGTTCGTTAACGAGCCCAATTATTACTATTTTATTGTGACTATGAAAGCTAAGTCTTGTAAGTACAAATAAAGCCAAAATTTTACTCCGTCAACCGTCAATTCTAATTTTTTCCGTAATATTTTGCGTGTTTCTTTTTTCAATGTACTTTTACGCACTGTTACGTTTACTTCCCAGAAGACCGGATTCAAACCGGCACTACTCCACCAATGTTACGTTTTCGGAAAAATACTACTTTTTAGTTATTTAGTAACGGTTAGTATTACGTAAAACGTACAGAACTTAATGAACTGTATTATGAGGGATTCTGACAACATTACGTGAGACTCGCAGTCTAAATATTAGGTACGGCTTTAATTTACAATATATACATCTATTACATTACTTTTACGATGTTCTTTACGGAAGGAGGCAAGAATAGTTAGAGACAAAGGAAACGTCCACGGCGATCGGCACGTCGTAGATGTGGACGTGGTGGTGCATCTTGGTAGTGAAGTGGTCCTGGCGACGATATGGGGCAGACAGACCTCGTAGGTAGCGTGTCACGCCCCTTTATCGCGCCCTGTGTGGCCACTCGTACCGCTGTTGGAGTGGGGAGTTCTGCCTTGCAGTTTGCAGCAACTTATGTTTAATATTTTGGAATTCCTGGCCGGGTGGCCTGGTTACTGATCGCTGTGTTAGAGCCAGGGTTACATGGTTCATAACAATACATCTGTAACAGTACAACAAATTTTCTCGTAAAATTGCATATATTTTCCATGCAAAAAAAATTGGAAATCCTCATAGTTTACCAAGATCACGGGTTACAAACAAATCCCACGGAAAAAAGTACATATCCGTATTACTAACATGCTCAAAAATAAGAAAGTTAAATGATTAAACAGTTAATTGAATATATACAAACATAACACCAGTTATTGTTGCGTAAGTCATGGTGGTCTACGTGTAAAGTGAGCGATCACTAATGTCAAGGTAACATATTCGAAATATTTCTGGTCGGTAGCCTTTCATTTCTGAAAAACTCATGTAATAGCATTTATATAAACCGTTATTTGATAAATAATTTCATTTTCAGAATTAATACAAAGCAAATTTTTAAAAATTATATTTGCCTTATTGTTTGTCCAAATATATGGGTAAACTTAGTAATTACACAAACGATTATAATATTTGTTACAAGAACAACGGTTTCTAAAAGTCAAATATTAATTTCTGTAGCAAATTTGCTTTAAAGAACTTCGTTAAAAAGTAAAAAAAAAAAATACGATTGTAATTTTTTAAATTACGACGTTATCAGTTTAGTATCCGAAATTTTTCCATGGAATAATTGGTTCACTATGTTCACTGCCATCAAAAACGCAATTAAGGCATTAATTTAAATACTGAAACTTATATACACATGTAATAAGCACGCATAGTTTAGATGTATGTGTACAATTTCTACTAACGGTATATACGTCTCGTCGCTGATAAGACTGACAGCCACATTAATGAACGGAATAGACAGAAGTCGCAAGGATTTGAGACAACAGTATGGCATTGTCCTGTCAATGTTCTTTTCATTTAAGAACAGTACACGAAACCTCCTGTAGTGGAGAATGTTAGAAGTTTTTTATAACGTTTGAAATTATAGTTAATTATTCGACTATAGAACATCATACGCATGCGCTTTAAAAACCGTTACTTGCATGTCCGGCTAGAAAGACAAACAGTGAAAGCTCAGAATACGGTGAGCAATGAGACGCTATCCTTTTGGGCGACTCTATGGATTATTATACTTCACAGCTTCCTATACATGACGATTAAGAGTCATTTTACGTAAGAATTCGGTAACATTCGACTCTTCGCATAACAGCAATCAAACCACAGCAGTCAGGAGAGAAAAATGCTATCTTTCACCACATATTTTAAAATACATTCTAAATTTTAGTTTTTTTCTAGAACTTTATGTAATTCCTAACACGACATACTAATTTTTTTTCTATTTCACATCTTTAACAAAAATACTGCGAAGCGACAGATTTGCCAACGGAATAAAGTAAGCAAAAATGTTTGTTTTCGTAACGAATTGAAGACATACAACAAAACTTTAAAAGTTTCACCGTACAACCCATAGAGGAAAAAAATACTTAAACACACACGACTATAAAAGGTACTGCGGAGCATTCGGAGCTATAACACAATCATTTGTCACATGAATGTTCATTATTAATTGTCGTTGCGTGACAACAGCATGTATAAGACCACAACTTAAACCCTTTCACTATAATTGTTTAGTTCGCTTATACTTCTTTGTTCCATCTGGATCACGAATGTGTTCAATCACATTGAATTTTTACCAAACAAAGGTGTTATATAATTTGGAGCAAAATTTTTTATATGCATGTGAGTCGCTGGTTGAAGGAAACACAGCGGTTGTAATGCATCACGTCTCGTTTACCGACTAATAACATTTCACACGAACGGCCTGAATAATCCGCACAATTCTGGAGGTGCATGACTGGTATGTATATTCTGCGACTATTAATGCTAGAATGCAAGCAATACAGTTTTATAAATTATCGCTGATTTATTTCAGCATATTATTTTTCTTGTTTCATGTGTTTGCAGTTGTTTAGAATAATATGAAGTGTAGTACCCACAGGCACATTACACGTTTTGTTCCACATTGCGTTAGAAATAAATCTTGAGTTGGACACGAACTCCTCGTTAATTATCCTGCATATAATCTTATTCTTAATCAGTTTATTACTTCGAAATCTCTACACTTGAGTACCTTAGGTGGGATAAATTTTACGGACAGACCACATCCAAATATAAAAATAAGAAACTATAAGCATTACTAATTAAAAAAAATTAGGTGCTAAAACGAAACTGGAAAATTAGTTACAGATTTGATTAACATTAGGTATTTGGTCGTTTAAGGGCATTATTCTGATAAATATGACTGAACAATTTGTATGGAAATGAGGCCACAAAATTAAATAAGTATTCCTTTACGTACATTTCACAAAAGTTTTGCAAACACCTAGTTTAGTTTCTTTATTTATACAAAAATACAGAATTTTTTTTATCGCTTGAAATGTATTCAACGTACAAAAATTTTTCATATTGGCTTCATTATATCGTTTTACAGCGGTACTAAACACGTAAAAGGTTTAAGTGGCAACATCTGCTCCAGATAGTAAATTATATCACATAAGCAGCTGCACAAAATACCATAGACTAAAATGAAGCGAGTGTTTGCTTGAGTTTAGTAATTTTTCCGTTTGACGTGTAACGTGGAGATTTTACGCTACTTAGTCGCAAGTTAGTGATCTATCTCAATTCTTTGTGAAGGGTCAGCTTGCTGTGAATATCTATAAAAACGTTAATGCTACCTACTTGGAGTTTTGCACGAATTTCCTATTGGAACAGCTGTGAAATATTTTAATATTTTTACTCTATGTTTGTAACACTATTTGTGTTAATAGTGTTGTCTTTGGCTTCTCGTTTTTTGTTTATCTGTGAATGTTATGTAATTAATGACTATAAAATGTTAAGACTTTTGTAAGTGACTTATTAAAACCAACAGGTAATGGACCTAGGAGATGATCTATGTGCATTTGTGATTATACAAGTATTGTTTTAGCGATGTCCGGTTATCAGCTAACACCGATTGAAAAGCTTAAAGGTCGCGAGAACTCTGATACGTGTAAGTTCGCTGCACAGACGTATCTTGAACTTGAAGAATTATGGGACTGTATAATTAATTAGTGATGATATAGGCATGAAGAAAGATGTAAAATCAAGAACAAAAATAATTCTTTTAGTTGAGCCTATAAATTATGTTCATGTTCAGACTACTACTACCAAGCAAGCTTGGAACAACCTAATCGCGGCTTGTAAAGGTACTGGATTAAAAAGACATGTAGGCCTTTTACGTATTCTAATAACAACGACACTTGAAAATACTGGTTCAGTTGAAGGTTACGTTGAACGGTTATAAACACAGCTCACAAATTGTCAAGCATTGGATTGAAAGTGAGTGATTTATGGATTGGAACGATTTTGTTGGCGGGATTACCCCTTGTCAACGAGCCCATGGTAATGGGAATAGAAAGTTCTGGAATAGCTGTGACTGCCGATTCGATCAAGACCAAGTTATTGCAAGATATATATGTGATAAAACCTGATGAGCATAAACCGCTTACAATGTATGACACTAACAATCGCAGTCGAAAAAGTGGGCCACCTCCAAGTCGTGATTCAGGTAATTACATGGGCCCACGTTGTCATCGGTGTGATAGGTATGGTCATATGGCTAGAGATTGTAATAGAAGAAGAGAAGAAACACGACAAAAATTGTACAGACGTGGTACCTCTAATGAGTCTTCTATGCCTAGTACTTTCTATGCACAAAAGAAAACTCGTGGTTTCTTGACTCAGGTTGCTCATCTCACATGACTTTCACCGAGAAATACTGGAAGAAGAAAGGAAGTCAAGCCTTTTAAACATCACTACTGCAAACAATGAACAAACTGTCACTGACAGTATTGGATTGGTGGTGTTAACCTACCAGTTAATGTTTCACAACATCCATCAGAAGTTAAAGTAAGCAGCGTATATTACATTCCTAATTTAAGGGCCAATCTTCAGTCAGTAGGTCAAATAGTTAAGAAAGGAAACACTGTAGTATTTGATTCCAAAGGTGCAAGAGTGATTAACAAAAATAATACTGTCATTGCATGTGCAACGCTCAAAAACTATTTGTTTAAGCTGAATACACAAGATAGCAGTCATCATGATCTGGCAATACTCAATCAAACCAGTTGCTCTCCAAGAGCTGATGAAAATTTGTAAATTCTTCTAGTCTAAATAAATTAAAGAATGGTCATGGAGTTAATTATCCCATTGTCAACTCAGAAAATTCTCTCTGTGAGGTATGTGTTCGAGGTAAAAGTCACTGTGTTCCGTTTGAAGAAAGTAATTCTCGAGCTAATAAAGTACTTGAACTTGTAAACTCGGATATTTGTGGTCCTATTGAAGAAAAATCACTGTCAGAGTCTCGTTACTTGCTCACCTATCTTGATGTCTTTAGCCACAAGACATTTGTTTATTTTTTAAAAAGTAAAGACCAAGTCTTGTAATATTTCAGGATTTTCAAAGCCTTTGTTGAAAATATGACGGGACAAAAAATAAAAGCTCTAAGGACTGACAATGGAAGGGAGTACCATAACAATAAGATGTTAAATGTTTTGCAGACAGAAGGAATTCAGCATCATACTCTATTCACTCCTAAACAAAATAGCAGAGCAGAGAGGCTAAACCACACTAACTTAAAGAAGGCACGCTGCATGCTGATTGAATGCGCACTTCCGAACATATTCTGAGCAGAAGCAGCATAAACGGCTGTGTAATTGTTGAACAATTCACCTAGTAAATGTGTTGAAAGAACACCTGAAGAGATGTAGACTAGCAAGAAACCAACCTTAAAGTATGCCAGAATATTTGGATGCAAAGCATTTGCTCACATACTAAAAGAGAAACGGAAGGAACTAGACGAAAAATCAAGACCATGAATATTTGTTGGATATAGTTTGGAATGCAAGAAGAATGAAGCGTTCGTTTCAAGAAATGTGATTTTTTCAGAGATCAAAAGGGTCATTTGCTTTTAAGGTATGGCACAAAATGTGATCAAAAGGGAGACAATTTCAACTTTCTGGAAGAACCCAGTAAACAAACTGAGGCTACCACATCATCACAGACACTAGATCTCGTCATTCCATGTGCCACAGACTCTGAAAGTGGAAATTCATTGAGTGATTTTTCTGGCAATACAGATTGTTCATATAGGCCCTAAGGGTGAATTGGATTTTCAGAAAATGAACAAACTTCCACAATCATGCCTCCACAACAATGTTTAGGCAGAGGAGAGCGACAAAAGAGACCTCCCATGATTCTTGGAGACTATGTGACCTATTCTACAATGCTCGAAGTACTAGGAGATTCATTATCAGTATAAGAAGCGCTTGAAAGCCCAGATAAGAATTTGTGGCTCCAAGACATGGACGAAGAACACAAAGCCTTAGTTGAAAATTGTAGTACATGGGAGCTTGTCGATCTTCCAACTGGAAAAACACCTGTAGACTGTAAGTGGGTTTCCAAGACAAAACGAGACACATCCGGAAATTTTTTTTAGCACACAGCCCGCCTACTTATTAAGGGATACTCTCAGAAAAAGGGTGTCGATTTCGATGAAACTTATGCACTAGTAGTGCGTTACAGATCGCTCAGGTATTTACTTTCTGTGGCAGCAGAACATGACATAGAAATATATCAACTTGATGCAGTGACTGCTTTTTTGCAGGGTGATCTCAGTGAAGAAATTTACATGTGTAAGCCTAAACATTTAAGCGGATCTAAAAAAGTGTGGCGCTTGAAAAAATCGTTGTATTGCCTAGCAAGCTAACAGAGTCTGGAACATTAAGCTGGACAAAAGTCTAAAGAAACTAGGTTTGAAGCAGAAAGATGTTGACTTGTGTGTATGTTACAAAATCAATGAAAGATCGATCATATTGTTGCATTTTATATGAATGATACATTAATGCTAAATATAACAGATGTTCACAAGAATCAACATACAGCTGAATTTAGAATTAAAGATCTTGGAGAAGCCAAACATGTTTTAGGCTTTGAAATAACAAGAGATCGTCAAAACAAGAAAATCTGGATTGATCAGAGATGTTTTTTAAATCGATTAAATATTAAAGAAATACAACATGTAAGATTATAACCCAGTTGGAACTCTTATGCTCACAGGTGAAAAACTAACAAAAGAGCAGTCACATAAATATCCAGAAGACTTCCAGAAAATGGAATGCATACCGTATCAAGAAGCAGTTGGGAACCTGCTGTTTGCATCCCAGGTTTCCCGGCCAGACATCAGCTACGCTGTCAGTTGTGTAAGTCGATATAATCATAATCCTGAACTGGCACATTGGGCTGCAGTGAAACAGATACTTAGATATCTAAAGGGAACCATCAATTGGAAACTTGAGTTTGATGGCAAGATTGCTCCAGGAACCCCGGATCTGAGCGGATATTGTGATGCAGATTGGGGCAGCGACTCAGATGAAAGGAGATCCACCACAGGATACATATTTTTCAAATACAACTCCCCAATATCGTGGAGCACGAAAAGACAACCAACAGTTGCTTTGTCTACGACTGAAGCAGAGTATATGGCTATGTCAGCAGCTGCACAAGAAGCATTGTGGCTTCAAGGTTTGAGTAGAGATCTGTACTTCAGGACAGAACCAACAGTGTTACACGTAGATAATCAAGGTGCTCAAAAGATGACCTTAAACGGACGTTATCAAGCACGCACGAAACATATTGACGTTCGTCATCATTTCCTAAGGGAGAAGATACGAAATGGACAGCTCCTTTTGAAGTATGTGCCATCTAGCTCAATGCTAGCAGATTCGCTAACTAAAGCTCTGGATAGAGAGAAACTTTTAGTTTGTGCTAAAGGACAAGGACTGGCATTTCAAATAGGGAAGGTATTGGAACATCTTTGAAATATATTTTTACTCTATGTTTGTCACACTATTTGCGTTAATAGTATGGTCTTTGGCTTCTCGTTTTTTGTTGGTATGTGTAATGACTATAAATTATGTTAAGAAGTTTGTAAGTGGCTAATTAAAACCAACATTTCCAACCTTCCGTATTCTGTGGTAGCGGTACTAGTAGGCGTGCCTGTGCATTGATTAAAAAAAACGTAAATTTGGTTAACCTCGTTTCTTCAACCTTTTCATGTTATGTGCGTTTTGTATTTTTATTTATACTTTGGATCAATTGCTATATATATTTTCAACGAACTTCAAAAACAATAACTACACTTCATGCTTGGCAACCACTTCCAAAACAAAATACAAAGCTCTAAGAAATAACCTAGCAACATGAGCCGAAAAATAATTATTATTTAAATAAATATAATTTTTATATTATTTATTCCATTCACTTAAAACTGCTTTCGTTTTCGTAACATTTTTTATTGTAATGGTAACATAAATGTGTTTTTTCTTATAAAAGCAAAGGTTTTACCCGAACTGTTACATTAGAAGCGTAAATGTGTACTTGAAAGGTGCATATTGCTATTACCATTTGACTTATGATGACGGGTACACTGTGAATAATACTGTTGTAATATTGGGCAAGCAAAGTATTATTTTTACGTTGTACTTGTTCACGTTTACTAACTATGCTAACGGGCACACAATAAAAAATAAATATGCAACTGGAAGTAAGAATGAGGAAAAAATATTTGGTTCCTGCAATGATAACAATTGTTGTTTGAACGAACGTTTCTGTAGTCAGAAATCACACAAAAGAGATATAAACAAAAAAACATTATATTTCTGTTTCAAAAACTCAATCCTTATTGCGTATTAAAAATTAAATAAACATTTACATTCACTATTTTCTTTACACACACACACGCACACACACATACATACACACGCGCACACACACACACACACACACACACACACACACACACATATATATACATACTGTTTATAGAAACTAAACACGATAGTAATGTTCGGTAAGAAATTTTCACCTTATTCTAGTGTCACAGGCCGTAACAATATTACGGTTTTGTAAGCAGCAATTACCATCATATTCTAGTAATTTATTTACGAAAAAAACTGCTCTAATTTTTTTATAACTTGTTTCCTTTGCATGTCTACGCATAACATGTAAAGCATATATCTGTAGAAGCTTATTTTTTTAAAGGTAATTATTTAATTTGAATTTTATTGCAATAGTGTTCTGCACATTTACGAAACACTAGTCTTATGATTCTTCGTTTCTACACCACTTTAAACCACTGGTGCAATGTTATTATTACTAATCATTACACTTTACTGCATTAAGTAACTGAACAGCGAAACAATATTGCTAGTTTTTTTTACTGTGGAGTTACATTCGTGTTAATACATGAGCGTAGCCATGCGGAGGAATTAGTGATTCGAAATCTTCGTTTATTCATGATCGTAGTAAAATTCGGAAATACAAAGCCTATGTATTAAATGTAAATGTCTGCAGGCCAAAGTTATATTACAAACAGTCTTAAGTATATGAAAAAGGCCTGCGCATTTGTCTAAATATAAACTGACATATTAATTAAATTAAATCTCTCTCGTAAATTTCGCGAATGCCTTTAAAACAGAAGTATGAATTTATACTTAGCATTTCTCACGGTGAATAATGAAGGCCGGAAAAGTAATAATACATAAAGTTTAAATAAAACATGACATGAAAACATTTCTTGAATTTCTAAAATTATATTTTTAAAAGCAACGTGACTGCGAAACCACTAATCGAACGATATCCGTCAGGACATGAATGGAGCTCGATGTATTGAAAGACATTCTTGAACAACCGACGCGCAGGTCAGAGTATTCGCATAGCAGGCAGCGTGCGACGAGCAAGATATAAGATAAAAATATGATCTCGTGATGCTGTCCCTTCCTTTGTCCCTTGTACTGGGCTGTATTTTAACCTTCTAAAGTTCATAATGCAGGAAAAAAATAAATAAAAGATCTGCCGACAACTTTACGTTATTGTTTGAGTCAGAAGTATGTGGGGAAAATATTTGTGATATTTCGGTCTTATCTGAACTTCTTCAACTCTGCTTGTTGGTCAGACATTGGATGATTAACTCTCACGAGTCTTGGGGTTCCACCGGCAAATCACAGGCGAATGGTGTCACAACAACTTCATTCATAGAGACAGGAGTGAGTAAGTGAGGTGATCTTTGAAAGAACTGTGCAATGGGAGCGCATGACTGGATTCAGTTTCTTGGACGTACTCCATTGCAAAATGAATGGCTGACAAAGAAAACTAAACAAATAATAGAAAACCATAAAACAAGCAACGCATGCTTTAGTCAGCAAGATACATACACAACATGAAATTCCAGAATGGAATCGGGTCAGATAAAAACAAGGAACAAACAGATAATAAATGAAAATAATAACAAATAAAATAAAAAACCAAGTAACATGCGACACAACGATGAGACGAAACAAAAAGACACAGTAGATATCAGACACGATTAGAAAAACAACGAAACGACACAACGAAGAGACGAGACAAAACACAACAGATATCAGACACATACAGAAAAGTCAAACGACACAATGATGAGACGAAACAAAACACAGTAGTTTTCCAGACAGACAGTGTTACGACGTTTCGGGAACTGTGTGTATGTATCTTGCTGACTAAAGCATACTCTGCTTATTTTATGGTTTTCTATTATTTGTTTAGTTTTCTTTGACAGTCATTCATTTTGCAATAGAGTACGTCCAAGAAACTGAATCCAGTCAGTAAGTGAGGTATTCTGGTCAGCACTTAACATCGAGGTCTTCAGCGCTGGTGAGAGATGACATGAGGTGAGTGTGGAGCAGCGCCGGAATGTAGATGCAGGGGAAACGGGAGACTCCCGATAAAGCCCGCCGACCAACGGCATCGTCCATTACGATTCCCACAGGTGGAAATCCGGGGACTGACCACGCCGGGAATCGAATCTGGATCGCCTTGGTGGGAGGCGAACGGTCTGACCATTCGACCACCGCGGACCCCGTAGAGACCGGAAATTTCGCGAAAAATTTTTTGCATCCCTTTGTTTCAGTGCCTTACGTGCGCACCTGCATCTCTGCTTTGTGGTCAGTGATTGGATACTGTAACACCCGGCGTCTGGAGGTTAAACCCGCAAATCACAGACGTGATGTCTCGCAATTATCCGTGTACTCATCGGCACAGGCAAATGAATAACGACTCTGCACAACAACACTCTCCAACTAGCCACGAAGTTCAGCTGCAGGTTCGCACATACGACACTGAAACAAAGTGAGGCAAATATATTTTCACCAAAATTTCCTTTCCCTACTTATTCGTAGGGCCACGATTTTGTCGCGAAAAGATTTTTGCCCCACTTTGTTTCAGTGCCTCTCGTGCACATTGGCAGCTGTGCTTCATGGTTATTGGCAGCATGTCATTGTTCAGACACGTTTCTCATTTGACTGCACCAATCAGAATAAGGTTATTGTGACTCCTCACGTCTGTAATTTGCCAAGGTAAGTGATAGTAATATTATCCAATTACGGGCGATGTAGCAGACCTGTAGACGTGCACATGACGCATCGAAACCAAATGTTGCAAAAATCTTTTCCCTATAAAATCGTGGCTCTACTTATTCGTATGTGTACAGTTCAACGCGACGCGTGTCTGAACAAATAAACGCTGTTAATAGCCACGAAGCAAAGAAGACGGTGTGCACGTAAATAGAGACCTGAAAAATTCGCGTGTTCTTTTAGGCGCAAGCTAGAGTTCCAGCAACTATAGGTCTGCATCACGTTCATAATTGGCCGTTGACTTACTCGACACTTCCTGGAAGTAGCTGAGCCAATAATAAAACTGTCTGTGGATACAGGCCCATTTCACAGTGTCAGCGAGCAGCTAATAAACAGCTGCTGTCTGCACGATTTCACATATATTCTTGGAGGCTAGCCTACACTTCAGTGAAACCGCAAATTTTTCCGGGATCTACACGTAAGGGACTGAAACAAAATGGTGAATAATATTTCGCGATAAACGCGTGGCGCTGCTCATTATAGTCCTTTTATTTTTCCGCTTAAAATTGATGTGAGATAAAACGATTAAATATTGACGAAACTATTTCACGACTATTGTATTTGTATATACACAGAAAAAGAACAATTATTACAAACTATGGCGATATGAATGAAAAAATTCGGCATGTTTATAAGGAACATTATTTTCAGGCCCCTCAAAATGACCAACAATTTTAATTATTTAGACTGCCGCATAGGCCCTACTGAAAAAAAAAATATTCGAACGAAATGTAAAAAAAAAAAAAATACCAAACGTTAGACTAAACAAAATAATTTAGTTACATCTTAATGTATTATAGGGATAAAAATATAACAGTAAGGCACTGCATGTCAGCTGAGTGACTAGCCCGAAGAGGTGATAATGCATTAGGCCTACATACGCCGATCAGCGACACCCTTACCGCTCCACTGATTTGCTGCCCTTCGCGTTAAAACACGACGTACGGCAGTGGACTTCAAACTATTCAATAAAGGGCCAACATCTTTCTACCTTAAGTCTCGCGGGTAAAGGCAAAATAAAAACAACTTCCACAGATATGAATCACGACAGATTTTTCTATAAATCATCCTTCTGGACATCTTTAACGTCACATCGTGCAATAAATCTGCAACAGTCACTTAATGTTTCACAATATTGTTGTTATTTGTTACTGCGAAGAATATTCAGCGCCGTTACGACGCACACCGTGTGATGACAAGGACAAAACACAACATACCTAGCCTTGCCAACAAAACCGCAAATTTGGTGTGACAGACACTATATACTTGAATAAAAATATATATTCATACAAACATATATTATACTAGCGAGCCGGGTAGCACTAATTATCTATAGGCAAGAATTGAATTTTATATTGAAATCTCACACATTTCCAAGTCTCGATCCTACTTATTTTAGTTATCAACTGCTATTATTAATTTATTTATTAATTTGTAGAGAAAATATTACAAAATTGGCAAAAAGTAAAAAAAAAATTCTGTTCAACTATTTGCTACCAAACTTCACATGATTACCCGCTGGGTTAATCTGAAGATTGTCTGAATATTACATCAAAATCAGTCCAGCCGTTTTGGAGTCAATATGGAACATACGTGTACTATAGATATATATGAGATGCTGTAGGTTGCTGCAAGGATGTTTACTTGTACCTGTAGTATTTGTTGATTGCCTTGGTCTCCTCGCTCACAGCGTGCTTGGCCAGTTCCCCTGGCAGTAGGAGAATCTGTCAGTATCTCACGACTGGTGGTGTCCTCCGCTGCAATGCTCTCGAAAACGCCGTTCAAGAAGTTGTTCACGACGTTCATGGCTTTAGACGATATTCCAGTGTCTGGTTGAACTTGCATCAGAACTTTGTAGATATAGATTGCGTATATCTCCATCCCCTTACGCATCTTCTTCTTGTCTCTCATGGAAATGTTATTCTAGGGCTTGCTTACTGGAAAATTGTTCGTGGGCCGCAAGAAATCAGTAGTGCCGTAGCGGGTAGAAGGCCACTGACTTATAGTTACAAGCAGGGTTGCCGGATCATAAACGTAGCAGTCTTGTACAAAGAAGGAAAAAAAATTGTACAAGGCATTAAAATTCTCGTACCACACCTTTTGATGCCTCTTTTTCTCACGCACCTGCGTGTCACGAATACCTTACAGGTCCGCCCATCAACATTTATCTGGTCTCGAAATTATCGTATGATAACAACTTTATATCGTACATCGAGAAAAAACACCAAAAATCCTCGTACAAATACGAAAATTACCGACACTGGTTACAAGTGGAGAATTCCACTCCTGTACATCAAGGCTTGTCTTTGGTGGTGTTCGAGTGTTCCAAGGATTCTAGCGTCATGAGCGACCTTGAAAATTAGCACAGGGTGAAACCCAAGGAGTTTGTTATTTTTTACCGAGGGGTAGAGTTCAGAGGCGCGCTACACATTGCTTGCGTGGCAAGGCTGTGACGTTATCTCGTCTCATATAGCAGTAGCAGTGGAGGGGGTAGAGAGGGTGGTCTTGCCCCGAGGGTAGGTGCTGTTTACCCTTCGTCGCCTGATAACGCTTCCCGCACGAATTCCTCACAGTTCCCTTCACTCCCCTCAGACTTCTCCTCTACGCGAGTCTGAAATTCAATATCTTCTGCTGTCGGGCTGGAGGAATGGGTCGCCTCTGAGGCAGAGGGCTTGGAATGAAAAGGGGCGGGGGACTTGAAGGCCCGGAGCTGGGAGGGGGCGTCACAGAGCCACAGCGCAGGGGGTAAGGAAGCGGGAAAACTGAAAATCTCAGCGAGAGGAACTACGGCACGCCAGGAATGTTTATGAAGTCTTCCGAAATTAAACTTGGCCCGACTAATCGTATTTCACGAGGCCAACCTCGCCTTCCCCTCCCCTATCATACCTCCCTAACCACCAAAAAACTCTCCAAATATCTTCCCCCTTATTCTTCCAATTGGTTTTTACCGCTGAGAAGGTAAAGGCAGGGAAAAAAAGTCTTCTTTAAAACTCTACGACTAAAAGTAGGAGGGAGTTATGCGCTGTTACTACTGACTTCCGAATTGGCGAATTTCACCGCAGCTGCGAAACTTTGTTTTCGCACGTTTTCCGATTCAATTTTTGTTTAACTTCCAGCGTGATTTCTCTTATTTCGCAATTCGACTCATTTCTTTTTCCTTTGTGAGGGAGGCAATACAAATTCTACATTATCTTTGCATGTTTTTGCCCAGTGTAACAGATTTTTATATAAATATAAACTCCTATCCTTACAAACGATTATGTTTATAGCGGTGCTTTTTTTTTTTTTAGTAAAATTCTGGACTCTACTGACCTTGGACTGGATTCAACATGGAGTGAACCTAAAGTGAAAGTGTATTAAAATACGCTTATAGTAAGATGTTCGATCCCGAATGATATATACACATAGACTGAATCCGTGTTAAGAGACGTCTCTTTGCGAAACATTGAGCTACAGAACAAATGACTGTCAAAAAAGCAATAGGCGAATATTTTTTTGTATTTCGTGTGAATTTATTCATCAGAATATTAATTTTTATTTATTTGTCACTTCATAGTATTTTTAAAACATAAAATAGTTTTATTTGGCTAGCCCAAGACAATTCTAGGCTCTTACTTAACCGAAGAAACGACTCAATATGGCGACAGTTTGGTTTTCTTTCAGTTCATTCCAATTGGTGTTTAAAGTAAACGTTTCAATCCGGATTATACGCTCAAGCCCACCTCGCCGACTGGACTGGATTACTCACTACACTCTTACTTCACTCCAGTCGGCCAACGTATAGGTGAAATTTGAATCAAAATTCCTAAGTCCACTCCTAGATCAATCCGGATTGAGCTATTATTCTAAACATAGTGTAGGAGTAACTCGAAAAAAATCTGGTAGTATTTTTTTTATCTTAATTACAGAGATAATAAGTTTTACTTTTGTAAAGCCAACTAAAAATGGTAATGCGACTACTAGGAAATATTGTATGTACCGTCAACTGGGGTCAAAAGGGACGCTGGGCCGAACAGAGACCAAATTTCAAACAGATTCCTATCTTAGACCATTACCTTAAATCAAATTATGTTTCAATGCAATTAATCTTTGTTAAATTATTAACTGCCAACCTTAAGTAGAAACTCTGTTTTTTAATCCGCGTACTGGAACATTTGATTTGAAATTTTGGCCCTATTTACCCCAGTGTCCCTATTGACCCCAGCTGACGGTAGGTTTTTTTACGTTATTTAAGTTTTTTTAATTTGAGTTTAATATATATCGTTTAATTTAATAATTGTTTAATGATTACGCACGCATGCCATATAATTTCAATTCCTTCCTATGGTAAGAAAAATTCTTGAAATTTACAGTAGAAATAGTATTTAAAATTATCATATATGACTTTATGCACTGTGCCTAAAAATACTGTACGAAAATATTTCGTTTAAAGATTGTAGGCTCTATAAGTATTACGTTCATTATGATACTTAGATTTTAGTTAGATTTACGTAATATCGCTTACGATCTACCTATAAAATTTGATTTAAAGTAAATTTGGTAATATTATTTTAGACCAAATTTAGTGGTAGATTTAAGTGTCTAAATATGATATGTATGTTTACCTTTTAGTAACACGAATATCTTTTTAACGATAGTAGTAATTAATTTAGAACCAATCTAGGCGTGTTAAATCCGCAAAGCCAATTCACCGTGACTTGGACTATTTGTAATCCAGCAATTATTTTTAGTTAAAATGTTTCACCTCAACTGGTATGTAAGTAATAAGTTTATAATGACCCAAACATTCCTGATATTTGTTCTGGTGTCTGTGATTGTTCATGTAAGTTGTAACTATAAGTTCTATCCGGGAAGAAGTTAAACTTGTAAATAGTTCACAGTTACAAAATACTAATTCTGTACTACGTTCATAAACCTCTATATTAGAACTTTTGGGAAATCAAAAGCATTGCCCATATAATCAGATATACGATGAAACTAAACTTATATACGTCCCTTTAAAAAAATTGTCAGTGCCACTTTCCATTACACAAGTACTATTAAATGCATGTCAATACTTCTGTTTTCTTAATCCTGAACTTTAAAACAACACGATTGGAAACCAAGTTAAGCAGTGGTCACAGCCTACACGTTAAATAATTTCAACAAATAAATATATTAAATAACAATTTCAGATATAAACCTAATAAAATTGAAAACCAAAACATGAACGAAACTTGTAAACCAAACTGAAAATCTTGGACAGTTTAAATTTGCAATCATTGTTGCAATAAGTGCCTCTGTGGCAACAATCAGTGGTATTCTGTGTAGTTATATAGCCTTTGTTTTCAAACTGTCTTGTATGTTGTCTGATATCCGTCCTATTAAATGGTCTGTGTTATCTTTTGTGGCACTGTGCTTTGCTGATGTCTTGCGAATTGCTAAGAATCGGTCAGCAAAACAGTTAATTAAAACAACTATATTTAGTAAGATAATCTCTAATCAGGCACTACTGTGAACTTGTATTTGAAATAGAATATGACTACTTCTCATTTGTTTAGGGTTACCACAGAGTTTTAAATTTGCACGTTTCGGAAAATTTTAAGGTGCGAATATGAATACGTAAGATCTTCACATATCAGGCATCTGAGGCAAAAATTATGAAATTTGCATGTCTACAGAACAAACGTTTTCTTTACAAACATTAATATTTATTCCTTTCTTATTTTACTTATGGTATAAAGTATATGGTTTTAGAACAAAGAAAACACAAACATATCTTTGTTTTTAACAAAAATTGGTAATTTCGATTTTTTTTTTTGAGAAAATTGTATTCTCTTCTAACCCAGCTACTGTTGATCAAACACTCTAATGTGCCCGTTTGCTACTATTTTACGTTTTATTTCCTCATAAGCTGGGGAACGTACATTTAAACACGGTCGTAAATTATCGAACACACAAGTCCACCAAAATGCTGTGCTTCGGCAACGAACGCGAAAGTTTCTACTGCAACGTTGATTCTATATATGTATACATACTTTTAACCTTATTTCACCTGCTCAATTTAATGAGAAGTTGTATCCCTCCATAGACTGCTTTGTGTGTGTGTGTGTGTGTGTGTACATGTGTCAGACAGAAAATCAATGGAGCTGTAAGGGTGCCGTTGACCAGCGTATGCAATTCATTATCGCCTCTCCACGTAAGCCAATCAGCTGGCGTGCAGTGCTATTCTAATATTTTTTTCCTGTACGTCTTAAACCGGTGATCAAATAATATATTCGTGGACGTCATAGTTCGTAGTCTAATGCTCTTTTCTGTTGCTGTATTTTTATAATCTGGTAGATAATTTTACCATAATGGCAGTCTGAATAAGATATTTTTGGACATGTTGAGCGGTTTGTAAATTATGTTTAGTAAAAACTGTGTGTAATTTTGAAAACTATAGCGACAAAGTTTGAAGTGTAAGTTATTTCTGTAAATATACAACAATAATTTGCGTTAAATAATTTAATTAAGAAAATTAAAGTGAAGGGAAGTGCAGGTAGGTTGGCCACTTGAGGGAGTGTTAGTTTTCTGTATTTTTTAATTTTTCGAGCCAAAAAATTTAATTCATTTTGTATTTTCAAAATGTTCTCTTTGACCAGGCATAGGATAGTATTCTTTATAAATTGCTTGGCATAAATAATAATGGAATCTTTCGTTAATTTGTAATGCAGTATCATTGCAAGGAAATTATAGGTTAATTTTCATGAATGATTACAAGTCCAATGCAAGATGAACATATAACACTATAATTTGATCTCCAACACTCATCTCAGATTTCTTTTATGCTTCAATATTACCACAATTACCAAAACATTTTGCACCTGTAGAGAAAAAAGGAACAACTTAGAAAGTGGTCATTTTAAGTTATGCTATTGTAGTACATCTTTCAATTGTCTTTCTGACCATCAGTACCAACACTTATTTAGCGTAAATGATAGCTGTAAGCTTTTAGTTCATTTCTTTAATTTTTATGGGATTTTCATATTTTTACTGTGAAAACAATGAAACTATCGAAATATAGTAGTATTGGCAAATGTTTATTACGTGCACTCCAGTATGAAGGGTGTTATGACTACAGTGAAAGTTTTTGACACCCAAATTTGTTTTTCACATAATCTTCGAATGCCAATATCTTGTAACAATGTTTTTTTTTTTAGCTGAGCCTCTGTTGACCTAGAGGCGCGATTTTAAAACAGAAGTTATTGCATAAAATCGATAAATAAAATTAAGCATTTACTTCTCCCCTTTGCATGCGAGTTTCTGCCTTCTCGGATAGCATGTTCGTTGATCTCGGACAACAGGTATAACTAAACTGCCTCAGCCAGTCTCCGTCGTGTGTTTAACTG
The DNA here is from genome assembly GCA_003012365.1 of Medauroidea extradentata. Lineage (NCBI taxonomy): Eukaryota > Metazoa > Arthropoda > Insecta > Phasmatodea > Phasmatidae > Medauroidea > Medauroidea extradentata. Next base: position 50,797 of record PNEQ01018148.1, on the reverse strand, counting down.
CTGGACCACACAACTTCTGCTTCTGTCAAATCCTGCGACTTATCTCAAGGCATCTCGATTGCGCGCCACGGGACATCTTTGCACAAGTCCTTAAGAGGCTTATGTACCTGATACAAGAACAATGTTATAACGTGTCGCGTCTATTCTTTTCCACGCGAAACAGCTCAACGAATTCACAATATTTTTACCTACGACAAGCCAACACATGGTTGATACTATAGGCGTCAATCATTTATAAATTGGAACATGCGTATTAGGAACATATTTTTGGATCCCTAAAAATGGCTTTAAAAAACTGCTTATTTAGACAGCTGTAATTGGAAAAATATCATCAGGATTCTTAGGAGGCAACGTTGGAAGCATGCGTTGGATTTTACTACAAACTATCTACAATTGTAGGGTCGCCTCATGAAGTCACGTAGCAAGTAAGAGTAGTACGAAAACACTATACGCCAGTTTTGCGGGCCGCGAATAGAAGCGATACTGTTACCGTACAGTGTGGAATGCTGAACCTTATCGCTACATTTTATCCGCGTATCAAACGCGGAAAATTTTATATGTTGCATAGTCCTAATAATAGTCTACATAAACGGAACCTTCGCCCTGTAAACTCGACTAATCGCAACAAGCCAACAACATATTGTTCATGTGACAATATAGGGTACCTCGTTTGTTCACTTAAGTCAGTATTGTTATATTATATTCAACATTTCCCAGACTTCCGTTTACCCATTTACTGTATCATTTATGAAACAAATCCAAAACATTTAATTAAATAAGATTTTATTTGTTTTCATCTAAGAGACAGTGCAGTTACTCAGACTTGTCCATTGACCGTCAGATATCTCTTTCTCCCTTTATGTCTTGTCTGGTTTTCTCCTGTGGTCCTAACGCAAAATTGTAACTGTGTCCACAGTTTGTCGGCTGGATATTAAGAGGGCGTGGTACAAAATTGAACGCTAATAGCATTAATCTATAACTGAAGGTTTCTTGGAGCCAATTTGCGAAAATTAAACAATAGCAATCCTAGATAATAGTTTTAGCCAACGTTTTAAACAAAATTGTTTCAAGTGTTACGAACTTCTGAGGCACAATTTCTGACGCCGGAACCTCGTGCATTTAACTGTGGCGCAAGAGATCACGCGTAACGAATTAGTAATTCTGGATAATTATATACTCATTAAGTTGGCAAATACCACTATCTAGGTTTGTCATTGAGTATTTTATCCCTATTGGCTTCGAAAAAAGCGTAGAAATCAATTGATGTTTTCAGGGTTTGTTTATCTACGACGCACTCTTAATGCGCCCGCCTGCTGGCCGTATGTTTGTGTGAGTGAGGCACGGCGGCTCCCCTGGTGTGGCATCGCCTGTAGCGCAAGACACTGACACGGCGTGCAGAGGTACCGTAGAACACTCGCCTGACTGACAACTTCAGCGGTGATCTCGTCTTTCTATTGGTGGAAAGTTTTAAGCACAAACCAATACATTTCCTATCGCAGTTTCACACGAATCCCGTGAGTATTTGTGTGGTTACATTACACTCAAGAAGCCTATTTTAGCTATTTCGAGAGGCTCCGAAATCATCTTTGTAATAAGCGTGATGCTCTGAATCTAGCATTCCACCATAGTTTGAAGTGTGGGTTCTTTCATAAAATCTCTCGTTAGAAACACGTTTAGAAGTTTCTTAGAAAAAATAGAAGAATTCTATTAGAACGCTGCAACGCTGTTTACAAGGCAGGAACTACCTACCTCAGAACTCTTAAGGCAGCAAACATAGGGTTTGAGATGTTAAATTATATTCGATGCGGCTCAGTCACGTTTTGTGATACGGCTATCGGACAAAAACCAGCGCCTGCATCGAGAAAAAGAAAACATTACTAAACGAATAAAATTGCAAGAAAAAATAGTTAAGAGCCGTTTTCGAGCGTGAATGGAAATTATTTTTCCTCAGAGTTTTCAGGACATTAAGAAAATACTTCCTAAAAGATTCTATAGAAATGTGTGTGGCACATAGATGCATAAAAGTCATTGGTGGCGTATAAGTAACTTCAATAGGTACTCAGCAACATTGAAAATAATTTAAAACGTAAAATCTTATGCTTGTTTCCGCCGTGGCTTTCTTTTAATTCCGAAATTATTTCATAATTAACATGTCTATGCAAGAAAATAAATATCTACCAAATACATACATAAAACCTTTAATTAAAAAAAAAACTCGGAACTATTTCTCTACCACGATTTTAAGCATGTCACTTTTTTTTTGTAGAAACTGATATATTTTTCTCACTGTAGATAATGTCTCATAAATAACTACTAATATTAATTTTTTTCGTATAACGTTTTCGACGACAGAGCAATCTATCTTTCTATTATTGTTATAGAGGCTTAACTTTGAATTAAATATTCCATTTAAATTAATCTACTTTAAATAGTTTATTGCTAAGTAGGCATCAAAATTTGTGTGTGCATTTATAAGTGCACCATAGTAAATAAACGCTTAAAACACCAACAGAAATTTACACATTTTTGAAAGTCTGTATGTAAAAACTACGAACATGTAATACTAGATAATGGAATTTTCCAGCTTATATGCAAACATTCACCCAGAATGGTGCGTTTTTTAGCGTTACCCCGCCTTTAAATGTACGAGATTACAAAGACAGATATCGTAATTAATAAATACGTCAATAGAGAAACTTTTTTGCTCAGAATGTTGCCTAGGATTGCTGTTTTATGATTATTGCAAATTGGCTTCGAGAAACTTACACTTTTAAACGTACGCCTTCAGCGCTGAATTCTGTGCCATGACTTTTAATGAGTAGCATCATTCGTAGGGCTGAATAAGTTATGGATGCTGTTATTATATCGATTCTTACAGCGTTTCGAAAATAGTAAGATTTTTCTGCAAATACTGCTCGCAGTTAAACGTGGCAGTTCTTACGGTCATATATCCTAATGCGGGTTTCAGTGTTACGTATTGAAGCGCTAACCAACTGTCGTAAAATCAAGGTTTAACATCAGAGTACGTGAAATATTTCCTAGAACTGAGAATACTTTCAGGCTGGAAGGAGTTTAGCACCGTCGGACGGTTTCGGGAGCTGGCAGTCGCACTCGTGCTAATGCCAGAAAGCTGTTACGAGACGCGCATCTGATGGCGGTATTAACCGCGTTTTAACCGCCAGGACACCTGCGACCACCTGCTCGTTACAAGCGCGTCTCGAGTGCCCGTCTTTTGAAACCAATTACCCCGCCGCCTCCTCTTTCCCGCGAGGATTCCTTCACAAGCTGAAGAAGCCAGGTGTTGAGGAACCTTCCTCTTCGTCGAAGCAGAGGGGGTGTATAAGAATTGCGAGTAATTTAAATTATCAGGCATATTAACAAACTGCATAATTGTTGACGTACGCCATTGCGATATGTCGTCCTAGAAATCTTAGAATGAGACTAATAAAACCAACAAAAAATCGAAACAAAGAAGAGAAAACAAGCCTAATTGGCTGTATTCAACACATCCATAAATGAAAAGAACAGACCATGAATGATTCCATAACAACAAATAAAAGGAAAAAAATAATGAACACCCAAAAATAAAAGTCGAGATACAAAATACTCTGTAAACTCAGGAAATTACAATTAAGACAGCACAGGCAATACTCGGACGAATAAAATAATGCACACAAGACAGGATAACAACGATGACGTCACAGACAACACACTAGACGACAGAACGACGAAGAAAAAAAACTAAGGCTAGTAAAAATTCGCGAGTTCAATGACCTGCATGCTAGAATCCAATGTCCTATACATACTCAAGCCCCGTCTATTCGTTCATTGTCTGCTGTCTGAGTGAGTAGCAGGTAATGGACAAATAGTAAGGCTTCGGTATACATAGGATGATGGAATCTAGCGTGTTGGTCGTTGAACTCGCTAAATATTCCTAGGCCTAAAAATAACACAGTAGATTTCCAAAGCCTGGCTATTCACTATGTTTCGGAAGCTGATATCTGGTCTCGTCTTCAGGTGAAATAAAATTGAAAACTGGAAGAAATTGGACAGTATTTAAAGCCCGAATTTCTGCCCTAGTGCGACCAATGGCAGTCGAGCTCTTTACTGACTGGCCGCGCACCTTTTAATGGATTTTATAGTCTACTGTCACTTCGCAAATAATTGTGTTTCTTTTTTTGTTAAACGTTTCTACATGTTTCTTAACTCAATACTTTGCTGACTAAATACATGTGTGTTGTTCACAGTAAATCTGATTCTTTTATTTTTCTTTTGCTAGTGTGTGTTTATAGTATACCTAAGTGGGGTGACATTTTCCCAAAGTATTCAATGACTACCTACACATGTTCGGCCAGTATGGATTTTTGTATCTCGCTTTTTTGGGTGTGGTTTTTATGTTCTTTAATATGCGTGGAAAGGGGTCTGCTTGTTTATCCTGTGTATACACTTCCACACTTACATGATATTTGATAGACACAGTCCTGAGTTTGTAGTTTGATAATTGCTGGCTTCACCTTTGTAATGATGCTTTTTAATGTTTGTCATTCTGTCCCATTGCAAGAAACATTCAAATCCATTATCAGGCATATTATCTGAAAAATATTTATTATTCCTTTGATGCTGCCTGCTCTAGTCGCTGAGCGCTAAGCAAATTTTTGACTAATTGTTTGTTTATTCGAACATTTGTCAACGTCTGCGAGTGATGTAGTTTAGGATTTGCTGTCGAAGAACTTTTAGACTCGCGTGTTTTCATTTCAGGTCCTCAAATATCAATGAAAATGACGAACATTTTTTGTAGTACATTTCGTTATGAAAAATTGGTGCAGAATCTTAATATATAAGCGTGTAAAATTCAATTTTATCGTTTGTGTTACGTCATAAACGATAGGGTGACCACTGAATGACCCACAGAAGCAATCTGTCTCGACGAAAGCTGCATTCCGGTTCACTAGCTTCTGCCTAGAGAAAAAAATAAAGCCTGTGCTGCATTGACAGTAAAGTAGCCGCATAGAAATAACCGTAAAAGCACCGTAAGAAATTGGCAGGTTTCTATCCCTCTTTCGGCAGCTAGGCAGCGATACGACGTGTTGTAACATGCACAACTCTAAAGTGTGTGTTCAGTTTTTATGGTTATTTCTTACGGCGACTGTAGCACGGCCTTTAAGAGTATAACGTCACACTGTGTCTCACTTATGCACCGTACTTATAGGCTTCGGAAAGGTTAGATAGTCTACCATGTGGCAACCTTTTCTTAACACTAGTGTTTTATGGAGCTCGTCAACACTTGTATTAAATTTGCTTGTAAATTTTATATAAAGTCAAATTAATTTTTACTGGTACTTAAGGGTTACAATCTATGAATATCGCTTTATTACCCCCGTGTCTTTACAGAGTGGGAGATGTGAAGGTTATAGTTTTCAAAACCGCCAGACTTCGGTTGGAATTTTTTTTGTGTAAGCGTTTCTCTGTTATCTTCCACAGTCTTAAAGTGCATTTTTAATTCTTCATATTTACCTCAAAAACCGCACAACTTTGGATAATAGATCTCGTTTAACAGGTGTATATTGTCACGATTTTAGAACTTACGACATGAGTCCTCTGATTCTCAAAGAGCTATAATAAACGTAACTTGCAAGGAATTATTCCAAAGGTTGATATAAAAAAGATGGTTTAGTTATATTGTCTACACAAGAATATAAGAGCACTCGTGCATTTGTGGACCGAACCAGACAGAGAATTTTTTTTTTGTGTGATAATACATTTTGCAATTATAGACACACGCAGAATAAGAATGAAATAAATAAAACTATTTATTTTGTAAAACACATGACCACGTAGAAGGATAAAATACATTTAATATTTAAAAAATGGAAAAAACCCTAATTGCATATTAAAGAAAATGCGTTCTGCTGTTCCGTGACATCAAAGCATGCCCTGAGAAGTGAAGCCACGTCTGACGTTTAGAAATATGTTCGGTTGCGAGCCAGGGCAGGTGGTCAGTCCCTCTCCTCGCTCCCCTCCAAGCGTTATAGTCACACTTCACACTGACTACGGTTTGTTCGTAAAGATAGAATAAAAATGGTATACAAGATGTTCAAAAATTCAATGCCCATATTGATAGGAAAGTTGAAGGAATACAAATAAATTTGACCAGATATCCATGTGTCAGAAACAAATAGTTTACGAGTAATGAGTATACAGGGATATCGGGTGTGATTCAGAATACAACAATGGTAATTGCTTACGGTACTTTATTTATTGAGCAATGTCACAATAAAAGTTCGAAATAAACAGCATTAACCTCTGCGCAGAGCAGGTATCGATATAGCATGGTGTCTCGTGTTCGCTGTAAAATGCATGGGTTGTACACCTTCCAGGGAACACAAGACTCCTTGCCACGTTGATATCGGCTATGGGCTGAGGTTAATGCTGCTCATTTCGAACATTTTTTGTAGCATTTATCAAAAAATAAAATACTGTAAACAGTGCTATTGGTGTCTTCTCAATCTCACCCGATACCCCTGAACACTCATTACTCGAAAACTATTTGTTTTCGATATCTGGCGAAATATATTTTTATTTGTCCCCTTTATCTTCCTTATTACTTTGGGCATTGCATTTTTGAATACCATGTAGACACTGCAACATTTGTCTTGTCAACCCCAGATTTTCGCATGTAGGGATCGTGCTGGACGATGCCGTTGGTCGGCGGATTATCTCGGGGATCTCTCGTTTCCCCCGCCCCTTCATTCTAGCACTGCTCCGTACTCACCTCATGTCACCCCTCACCAACGTTGAAGACCTTGACGTAGAGCGCTGACCAAAATCTCTCACTCACTCTCTTGTCACCCCACCTCTTTCTCCATGCTATCCGAAGGCTCCAAACAGGCTGTGAGAGACATATGATGATAATGGGTGTACTGTCCGGAGAAAGGTTTACAAACACGGAGGGCGCCGGATGATGGGAGCGAGGTCGACTAGGCGAGTTAATTATGCAATTGTTCACTTCCGTAGTTTGTGAATAAGGGAACAATCCAGCATCCAGTTCTGAACCCAGAGATGCAACTGTAAAAATTGATCTCCCTGGTCGCGAGTCGAACTCGGGACCCTCGGCTCAGCAGCCAAGAGATATAACGACAATTTTTTTAAACAAAACTCTAGGCTCCTTGGCGAGGTCACAACATCGACAACGAACCAAACATCCCCCTTTACAGCTTTAATATTAGACAATTACCTAGTTGTGACAGTTATCTTGACTCTTACAGTGGAAATAACTCGAACGGACAAGCATAAATTTTACACCCAGCCAGACCTGGCAATCGAACCCAGAACCTCTCGTATCTAAGTCGGTCGCTCAACAAACTGAGCTACGTGGGTCGGCGTCCACTGTGCCAAGCCGTCGTACTTTAAGTTTTACGATTAAAGTAAAATGAAATCCGCGTTAATATGCAGATAAGAGTGTTATGATAATATGTATGAAAGTTAAGATGTTTAATTTGAGTTGTTTATGTGTTTTGTAAACATTGTCTAAAATTTATACTTTAAAATCAAATAGCAGGAAGTTGGGCGGCCAAAGACTTTTCGCAGGAAAGAGGTGTGGCTTGAAGACGTGTGGTCGTTGCTGTGAATGGCCAGTTAGAGACGCGAGGATAAACGTATATTTCTAAGGAGCTAGTCGTGGTTGTTTTGCGACACTCGCCCGCAGGACCACGAGGAACAGGGTCTGTTGTGTGGGAGAAAGATTACTTTGCAAAATTGTGATTATTGTAGGCACACCGAGAAAGAGAGTTTGCGGGTGTCAGAGACGCTGTTTTTTTTTTTTGCAAATTTTAAAGTTTAAACTATCTCCCGCGGAGCCCTAAAGATTATACACGCGTGCCGATATAGCCGTGAGTGTTAAAGTGTGTTCACGAGGCAAAAAAAGCATAATTTTACATTTGCATGACATAGTGTTCGTTTAATATACGTTGCTTCTGACTACATTTTACACTTTAAAAATATTTTCAGCTCCTATTGTTTTTCCACAGCGTCGTTTCAAAGCCAGAATTTGCAAGCTACTGAGACATAGGGATAAGAAAAAATTAAGAGAGTTACTGAAATGAAATAATTTACACTGAATATAAGTATTATGTGTAATGTGTTAAAATATTTAAATACACACAACTAAGTCACTTTGTCGTTTTCAAAATTGCCAGAAATTAAGTAAAATATTATTTCTAGATTTGTTTAAGTATAAAAGAATTTCATTGTTTGTTTTTAAGCCCTTTAGCGTATGGTCCGTAATATTTTTTTCAGTGTAAATTGTTTTATTCGAGTAATTTACTTGTTTTTTTTTTTTTGTTATTTATATGTTCCATTAACTTGCAAATTTTGAATTTATTATTTCGCAATGGGAAAACTATGAGAGTTTAAACGTTTGTAAGAGTGGAAAATGTCACAAGTAATATCCACAATGTGAACACTATGCCGTGCGTATATAAAATTATAGACAAATTTGGCCACGTAAACACTCTTTAGGGTTCCGTCCGCGAAGCCCCGTGGATGATAGTCGCGTGTGGTTAGACGCGAAACCACGAGTTCAACGGATTTTGAGATTTTTACTTACGAGATCCCAAATAGCGGGACACGCGGTTATTTGCAAATTAATACATAACCTTATTCACTTACGCGAGAAGAAATAAACCGTGACACGACTTATGAGTACTGACTTTACAATATAGACATAGTTACATCGCCGGTAGTGAAGTAAGCTCGCGCCTCCGACAACCACAGGACGCGACTGATAGGACAATTTACCCAAGAAAATACTTGTACGATTTTTCCTTTTACTGTAATTATATGTGCCGCTTCGTTAATAGTATTATCAGGAACATTTACCTGCAAATGACGTATTGTAGGGCTGGCAATCACCACCTGACAGATAGACAACGAATGACAGTAATCCCGTAAACCATAACCAAATAATTATAACCTGATATTGCATAGCCTACTATACGATGAATAACTTTACCGTATATCTCCAAGTTAACAATTGTATTTTTTAATAGGCCAAGTGTCGGTTCCATACAACGGTCAAACCATTCGCCTCCCACCAAGGCAATCCGGGTTCGATTCCCGGCGGGGTCGGTCCCTGAATTTTCACATGTTGGGAACAGTGCCGGACGATGCCGTTGTTCGGCGGTTTTTATGAAGGTTTCTTGTTTCTCCCGCCCTCTCAGTCAGGCGCTGCTCCATTATTACATCTTGTCAACCCTCAACAGCGCTTGTAAAATATCTCACCCACTCAGTTCCATAAACATTGGAAAGAAACCAAGGTTCAAAAACACCGAATTAATATTCGACTGACCAAATTCTATCTCATACGTTAATTTGGCAATGGGTTGAAGGAATATTAAGACTGTAGTCATTCCTGCGTCGACAAATTGTGCAAACTATATCACGAATATGCAACCTGTCACTCTGCTGTTTCAATAAAGCAAATATACACACACACACACACACATATATATATATATATATATATATATATATATATATATATATATATGACAAATTCAAGTATTCGCACACTAGCTCTCAAACAGACTGTAACCCATGATAAAATGCTCTTATGAAACCTTAACTTTAATCCCCGTCTGAAGAATAGTGCCATGTGGAGTTTTATCAGCCAGTTACCTAAGACCGGCTGTTGATTACGTAAGACGGCTATAATAAGTCACAAGATTAGAAGGCCAAGGCAAAATTACAGCTCTTGAGTTTCAAATACATGCCAGTTTAGAGCCTTCAACTGTTCTGTAAGCCACAAAACCTCTGTTTCTTGCCTGGTGGTCGAGTATATTCGGTCACGTTACTGAGCAATCATATAACGTAACCACAGAAAGTCATCAAATATAACCGTTAATGCTTGAATCACAATAGCATGACAGACGCAACTCAAAGGGCACACAATGCGACTGTGAAAATCCTCGCTACGAACAATTGGAGACTGCAGCGCGTTAGCCACATGCTACCTCTTGCACAACTATTGGTGTTTGTACAAGGTGTTCCTAGTGTAGACGTCAATTAAGACGCGGGTGATGGAGGGACCCCAAGACCTACCAAATAAACAAAACTTGTATTAATCCAATTCGCAACCGTCTAAAATTTATGAATATTTTTTAAAAGAAAAATTGGCTGTACTCGACCCTGAGCTAAGCATTTACTGATGGTGCAAAAATAAATGGCCCACGTGGAATAAAATTTGTACACACCACATGTGATTGTTGTCGTCACATTTAAAAAACACATTTAATGTCTCTGAGAGTGCAGCTTCGTGGGGTAAAAAAATCTCGTTCACGATAGTTGTGTTTGGTTATGAAGATGCCTCCAGTTTCAACGAGGCAAAACATATAAATGGGTCACAGAAATGATCCCCCGCCATTGGAAAATCTACCCCATTGTGTGGCCAATTAATTTGTAGAAAGCAATATTTTAAATTAACAAACGTCGATAAAATTAATGTGAAAACATAAATTTATACAGGAGATTCACACAGTGAAAAGTCAGGTATATGGTTGAAAGTAATGCGTGAATAAATAATTATATGTAAATTTATTAAAATAAAAATATTTCACACAGACTGAAATTATTAAAATGTATTTTGAACGTGTGGTGTTTAATTTGTGAGGATAAAATTAAATGTTAATAATAAAAGTGATAATATTCACTTATTTCACTAAACGAAATTTTATTAATCAAATGGAAAGTTAAGATAAAGGAAGTATCCCACCAGAAATACTTACGTAGCTGCTACTTCATATACACAGCGGCCACGGTTAGGTAGAGGCTAGTACTATCGCCTCCCATCATAGCGAACTGGGTGTAATTCCCGAATAATCATACAGGTATATTTTCTTCGTGTGAGAATCGTGGCTAATACATGAATGTGTCCCTGGGAAGGAGGGCGGGGGGGGGGGGGTTAATTCAATTTCATTTCCGTTTCAGTACCACTCCGTACTCACATTATTCACCTTAAGGAGGGTGTATTAAGGTTTTCACAACGAGGTATTAAGAGCCTATGAGGGTGGCATGAGCTAAGGACAACACAACAAACATGCCCGGGCTCGGATGTGAACCGAGGACCCCTCGCACCGCAGACCGGCGCTTTACCGACTGCGCAACGGGGGCCGGCACGCGGCACCTTTATAGGCTTTCAAGACATCGCTGCTAAGAGCTGAAATAATCTCTTCATTATTTTCCTTTCCTTCGGATCAATATCTTGTATTGTTACGTGTAACTTTGAGCAATATTATGTGCACTTAGTGTTCTCTCTTCATATAGCTGAATTTCCATTGTGTTTAATCTTCCTCATTACGATATTTTTTCACATTTACTGCATTGACGTTATTAATTTAAAATATTGTTTTCTAGTTGTTACTTGACCATAATATGAGGTTGTTTTCCCATGGCGGGTTATCATTTATGTTACTCATCGACATTTTTTTACATCGTACAAACTGGCGGCATTTTTCAGAACCAATCATAACTATTGTGAAAGTAATTTTTTACTTCATGAAGCTGTACTCTCAGTGATATGAAATATGTTTTTAAATGTGACGACACTAATCACTTTTGGTGTGTACAAATTTCGTTCGACACGGACCACTACTTTTTCCACCATCAGAAAATGCTTGGCTCTGGGTATGTTACAGCAAAATTTTCCTTACTTATAAACGGTTGCGAATCGAACTATACAAGTTTGGTTTATTTGGTAGGTCTTGGGTCCCTCTATCACCCACCTCTTTATTGACGTCTACTCGTGGAACATTCTGTATATTATCACGTCTGTCTCCCAAATAATGGTGGCAATTGAATGTACGTTCAGCTTTTACAACGAGTAATTATAACAACGTTGTTTTGTGCAGGATCATTTACTGCGCCAGCTATGCCTGGCACCATGTTCGTGGAGGTTTTTGAGGTAACAGCCAGGTTAAAAAGGTAGGAAGAATGTGATGCGTCCACCCGTTCTCTAGATGATGTGCTAGTGGCGTCGTTAACCCAACGGCCGAGGAGACGATCCAAGGCAACGGCTGGAGAGAGTGTTGGCGGTAGGTTCTTGGTAAGAAGGTCCTCCTTCTCGCAACTTCGCCCTTTTGCGCGCCATCTTGACACTAACTGCCCTCATACCGCCTCGCCACGCCATAACATTTACATATTCAATCCCCCGCCTCATTCTTTCCCTGTACCCCCCAACACGGGGCCGCCTTCATCCATGCCGAGCCATTTTTAAAAGGTTCCACCTCGTAAATCCTTCCGCGATGCTGGTCCCTCCTGTTACCCCTACCTCTCTTCACCCTCCGAGCGCCTACGAACCCTACCACCCGCGCGAATATTAATGCGCGGGCACAATTCCTCGCGGCGCCCTTTTTATATGAAATTGTGGCGGTGACGTGTCTCGGCTGGATGCAGGACCCGTTACTAAGATGCCAATAATTTTTCACGCGCCTTCGCGTCCCCCCTTTCCACCCTTCTGTCCCCAGTCTGTCCGCTGTTTTTCTCTTTCTTCCATCCGCTCTGCGGCGAAGCTGGCGCACAGTCGACCATCGACTCGACATCATTCGTGTAATCCCGTCAACTGCTCTCGAGCGGTTTATTTAGTCCACCTGTATTTCGCGCTCTCGCAGTTTTTACGTTCTATCTTCATCGGAAGTCGGTTACTACGCAAATGCTGTTTCTTAACCGAAACTATTTCAATATTAGCAAATTAACGCTGTACAGTACATATCGCGTGATTTTCATTATTTATAACATTCTTTTAAATGTCTCGTATCGATTTAAATTTCATTTATACAATTAACTGTAATTTTTAGCAATTATGGCCGTATAAAAAATTACTTATACAGTCAGAGTTTGCAATACTGTAAATATTAATGCTTTTTGTTTACATGTACCTGTTTTTTGTTAGTTTTAATAAAACTGCCGCCTTAAAGTAGCATGCTTCAAGTAAAACATGCAAACGACAACGCGGTCTGACATCAAATATCATATAATGTAATATATGCGTTATCGTAAAATAATAGCGTATCAGTGGAATAAAACTACTTTCTACACAGTTGAACTTGCATGTATTACTGTCAGTTAAAAATTATTGTAATAGTTTGCAAAACGTATTTATATGTCGTCAAATATAGAAACCTAAAATTTTAATATTCTTCATTTCAAGCAATTTATTATTGATTACAAATTTTGTCAATTTTTCTGTTGCTCGCAGACTCAGAAATAAACAGCCCTACCGTCTTCCATCTACTTATACAGCATGTATTTAGAACCGCTTGTCATCAGAATATATTCGGGTCCAATTTGTGAGCACGTTGATGGAATCATACACATATTTTGAAAATGTAATGTCAATTTGTTATTTAGTTTTATCGTATAACGATATTTAATCTGTTTACATAAACTGAAACGTGTTTAGTAACCAAATAATCGAAATTAAAATTTTTTAGAACAAATTTGTAAACACTTGTCCCATTTCAATGGTGTCTGTCCATAGTCCATAGTGGAAACGTGGACCGGATGTGTCAGCCGTGCTGTAGTGTGGTACGGAAAGTATATTATCTTGTGTAACTAGGCTATTATTACAAATGTTTCCAATGCGTTTATCTACGAAAAGGAGACACACTTCAAGATGTGTCCCTATGGTTTTAAAAATGCCGTCCCATTATTAAAAACATGATTCCCAAGCTCCTTGTGCTAAAAATTGCTTAGCTGAGAAAATAATGATCGTAATCTTAATACTTAGTCATAGAAACCTGCACTGGACTTTACCACAAACTTTCCACACGTGAAACAACAGGGCCATCCCTTGAAGTCCCATTGCAAAACACATTCTACGAAATCACTGCAGGATAATTTAGTCCATCGCGCCTAGAGGCGATTAGGTGTCCAAAACGGACGTGTTATGTTCGACATATCGTCTTCCTCCGTTTCCGTGCCCCAATTGTAAAGAGAAAGCTACCGTCCCTAGAAAAATTTACTCTAGAATTCCCTTGTACATATTCCGGAAATAAAACTTCAGGTGTTAAAAGCTTAAGCGAGGGTATAGCCTTACGGCAGGTAGTCATCGTTATCTGGTCTGAGCAAATGAGTACCGTAAAACGGGGTGATTAGAAACACTGGGGTGAATAGAAACAAAATTAGAAATAGATACCTTGCTTACACATTTTGCTTTAAAAAGTTATAATTACTAAACAACTACTGTTTGTAGACTATTTAACTTACCTACATAAAAAACAGAATCTTTAAAACACAGTGAATACCGAAAATTTATCTTTAAAATTGTGTTTCTATTCACCCCAGTGTTTCTAATCACCTCGTTTTTCGGTATATTTTCTTTAGAATACATTTCCATTGAACACAAGTCAAATTTCTCAAAAAGGTTTTCAAAAAATTTCTGTTGTTCAGGGTCTTGCACATTTGTGTGTATTATTTTTTTGATATTTAAATGTTCGTGGGATTAATATATTTTCTTTATTACTTCTCGACGGATTTTTGCTCTGCACACTATGTAAACCACTTAGTTCTGCAGTTATATTCCACTCCAAGCAAGTGCCGTCTCGCGTTTACATGGTCTACAATCTTGTAGCCTACAAGTGAGTTGTCGGTTTTTATACACTTTATTCTAATAGTGATTTTGAAATACAAGAAACATGTATCCTGGTATTGTCGGTAACAGAAATTGTTGTATATTGCAAATCAGAAATTCTTATCTCAGTTAAATTTTGTTTTTTATGTGTAACGACTTATGTGGACCCAATTAAAAACGTTCTTTTTTTCATATTTTTTAAATCTGTGTAATTGTAGTACAATAAATACAGGCATGTATACCTTGTAATTTTACACTCAGTGGAGTAAAATGCAATAAATAAACCCCAGATGGCAACGCTTGAAAATCTTTTTTAACCAAACGCATGGGTGTATTTAAAATTTGTAAAAACGCTTATTGTTATTTTATTAAGTCCCTTGCAAATTCTTACGTACCCGTTTAAAATATTCCAACGATTGTAGCTGTAGAATTCTTTTATGTGTAAACGTTGTAACTGTTTATATAGTTCCCACGTTTTACGGCAGCTGTTGACATGCACTTTAGTTATGTTCAAAATACGTATCTTAAATTACTTGTAGTTCAACGACAGCCAAAACGTAGCAAGATAATAAATATTTGCGAGTTTGGAAGATTAAGTTATTGTAGTAGAAGTTTATGATACTTACATAAAAAAATTTATTTATGAAATTTGAAGTTTGAAGTTACGAAAATTCATCGACAACATCATTGTAGTAGGGAATTATACTTGATCTTAAAAGTATATAAAACACAAATTGATGATTTTCAGAAATAACATTTATATGGTTTGACTGTTATACACCATTAATTTTGTTGTTTCAGAGTATCTAAAAACAGTTTGAACTGATCCGTAATGATAGGTATGCCAGAAAGATGGCAATAACACATGACCCTTGAATGGCTTATTCGTTTATTTTTGTAAAGGCGCTGAACTTTTGTAAATGTTTGAAAGTATTCCTTATCAAACCCGATCATCAGGTAGCACATTTTGATCGTAATTTGTTATATCGTTTTGTGCGCAATGTTCGATAAAATATTTAATAATCATACTTTGGATAGTAGTTGAAATATATTTGGGCCGAATATCATGTATTAATAATGAAGACGCATACATTCAATATGACAGCCTCCTACGTACCATAAAATAAAATAATATTATATTTCAATAATTGATTTGTACTAACTTAAAATTAGATGTGTCATTTACAGATATGCTGTAGGCGTATACTAAAACGTGAACTTTTGGGCATTCATGAGTTCAAGTAGTTCTTATTAAGATATTTAACACTGTATCTCAAAAGTTAAAGAAGTAATGAATTTTATCTAAATGAAGATAACATATAGGAACACTTGTATATTAAAAAAAAAAAAAAAAAAAAGGTTAATGAGAAGCTGGTTCAT
>PNEQ01018148.1:0-26229 GCA_003012365.1 Medauroidea extradentata | reverse complement strand
GCGTATGTCCAAAATACGTCTTTAGTTTGTGTGTAAGCCATTATCTAGTGGGTATTTTGTCACCACCCAAATGTTTTTCTTAGTTAACAAAATACATTAAATAATTTACTAACTCAGTTAAAATATATTGTTATATTACGTTAGGTCAAAATGCGATGAAATAAAAATTCCTTTAAATTTAATAGCAACATATTGTGTTAGTGACATACAGTTTCACTTGAAAATATTTGGAGTCAACAAACCGACAATTACTAGCAGTCAGTTCAGTCGTAATTTAATTTTGCTACTCAAATTCTAATCTCTCAAGAGTCGCTTCCAATTTATGTATGAAGTGGACTTTATTCGAGTGTTAGTTTTTTTCTCTCGACCGTACATTTCGTACTTTCCGCAATCGCACCTTGCCTAAATAATTTGGTGCCAAATCGAATGTACCTATACCAGTCAGTCTGCAGTCAAACTGTGAAAAATATAAATATTTTAAAATGTTTAGATTACTTGTTCATTTGATTTTGGTGAGCATTTTAAGTTGCGATGTGCACATTTAACATAATTAAATTTTTACATATTACCAAATCTACGTAGAATGAATAACGATGACACTTGGGATCACTACTAGAATATGTTATTGTCAACATAAGTAATATGTGATTTATTTTTATTTTTTCATGAACTGCAACAAGCGTAAACGATGTGAATTAAAGAGTAAATATTATTAATATGTTTTGGGTAAAACTTTAATCCAAGTTCCAACTCTGGAGTAGTAATCAACTCGGGGTAAACGTACAGCAAATATTGATTGAAGAAATGAGTTTATAGTAAATATTACAATCAAGATTGATCTGTAAACGATAGCAAAGTCGGAGATAACTGGGACTGAAAACGTAATAATACGATCTATCTACGACAATACAACAGATCATAATCGAGAAACATGTTTTTTCCAAATAAGGCACTTCTTCGTGAGACTTTGCAAGTATCTTAATGTCCTGCTTAGTTTATAAAAGCCGTTTCGCATTCAGAATACTTGCCTTTAGCCCTTTTTATTATTTGTTCTGTTGATACCCGATATAACCGCTGACCAGCGGCATCGACCTGCATGATTCCACATGTGAAAATCAGGAGACCAACCCCGCCGGAAGTCGAACCCGGATCGCCTAGGTGCGAGGCGAATGGTCTGATAGTTCGGCCACCGCGGACCCCACCCCAGTCCGTGTTTACAGTAAAATATCAATCCTCAACAAGTGGAGTGGATCATCTCGCTTCACACCTACTTCAGTCTACATCAAGGAGTTTATAGAAAAATCTCAGTTTTTTTTTTTTTTTTGTAAATCCATTTCAGGTTAAATCCGAATTGAAATTTTACTTTAAACAACCTACGTGTCTCTGAAGCCAACTGATATGGATACACGCGGTTTTCGACAATTTAAATTACATTTTGAAAGTTAGTGGCCATTTTAACATGTTTTAGCCAGTTCTTTTTGGAACAGACACTGTAGTATCACAAATAAATTTTTTTTTGTTATTGCAGCTATTGTGAATGTGACATTGCAAGACTATCTTTGCATGATTATGGGCGTTAGTGGTCAGTTTATTGTTACTAATTAACTTGTTTTGCATGGTGATTTGCAATTCGTTGCACATTATTTGACAGGCCTTTATTAAGACCAAGTCAGTTATTGAAATACAAACAATTTACCTTTCATATTTCAATAAAAATCTCCAAGCGATTATTTATTACAATATTGGCAACAGCGTTCCCTAGAAATGGAGAAATACACGTTCGCGAATGAAGTTGCTGAACAGGCGTTAGTGATGAAAAAAGATGAAAGTCTCAGAGAATATTTTGTACAGAACCCTACAACATACACACGCAGTGTTACACAAGTATGGCCTTATTATTCATGCGGTCATTCGGTAGAATACTTCGTGAGAGGTTAAGGGTACATGCAAAAAATGTCAGTTAGTGCAACAGTTTAAACCTAGTGACCATGTTGCAGGACGACAATCCGAAGGAGGAACGCTGGCCCGCAGTAACATTTGGCGAGTCCTTGATATCAGTAATTCCTACAGATGAGGGATCATTTCACATATTGGTTCAAGTACACGAGCATAATTATGAATTCAGTGTTCTTGAGGCCCACACATAACAAATATGCACATATAAGGTATCCCCAAGATCAATATGTGGCGAGGTAAAATACATGGCAGGATTATTGGAAAACAGTTATATTCCTAAAGCAAAATGTCAACATTAACGTCTTCCTGGATATGCTACAACTATACGCTGTACGAGGAACAGACAAGTTTCAGTCTTACTTTATTCTGCATCAAGTAGTTACCTCACATTATTAGGTTCAGCAGGTAAGCTCTTACCTCGACAACACATTTCCTGGAAGAATGGTTGGGAGATACGGTCAGATTCCTTTACCTTCATGTTTATACCTTAAATAATCCCCTTCGGATATTTCCTTGTAGGATTGTGTCAAAAACCATATGTACTAAACATTAGTTGAGGGACTTAAAAAATAAAAATATCCGAATCGCCAATGAAATCACGACTGTTCCAGCAGACATGCTCAAACATAATATGGCCAGATATATAAAACACCTTGGACATGCTCAGTTATACAATCGCATTCAGCATCGGAGTATTTTGATGTCAAGACATTTCTATTACAGTTATGCTTTAATATGCTTTCAACCGCATGTGCGTATCTCAGTTATATGACCTACCACAATCCGACAAATACCTCAGTAGAATTTAGAGACACACGATATTATGAATATGTTCCTTATGTATATATTCTTGAAGCTGGATCACAATATTGTTTACAATGCGACTGTTGATTAATCGATAAATTCCTTAAGATTTATAAAACATGAAATTTTCTACCAAATTAAATTTTCCGCTTATATTAGCAGAGTGCATAGTAAAAAAAAATAACACGAACTGATGTTTCTTGAAAAAATAACGATTTCTGATACAAGAAGGGACTAACGAATAAATAAATAAAGAAAAAAATTTTCCATGCCGCATCGTTTTATTGCTAGCTGCACCTCCAGTGGGAAGAAAAATCAAGTTACGGAGACGGTTATAAATTGTTAAAGCTTTCCTTTGTTGGCGAAAGGGAAATGCGTTTACCGTTAGGAAGCTGTTTGAAGGGATAGGGGGTGGTTGGGCAGTTTCGGATCGGAAGAGAACAAGGAGAGAGATAGGGGTAACGGGCTGCGAAAACCCGTACAAGTCAAGTCCCATGCAGCTTTGTACCAAATATACAAAATATGAGGAGGAGGGAAGAAAAGCTTTATGAATTTTTTTTGTGCAGCGAATAGTTACTCCCTGCGAGTGCAGCGTACGAAAATAAAAGAGTTCCCGTTATGAAGAGTCTAAGGGTTTGCTTCGAGCAACCACAAAAATATGCTGTGTACATTGAACACTGTGTTCATTTTTATGTATATTTACGGTAGAAAATGAAGATAAATATTTTATTCTTTTTACGCACTTTCACTCTTGTGACTGCTAATCCTCTCGCTGCGGCTAATTTAACTGTGCCATATCAGGATGAACAGTGTTAAATTTCGGGGTAATATGATAACTGTAACATATTTGCGCTTACACACAAGGATAGCACAAGTAAAATTTTCGTATTATATAGAACCTCATTCAGAAATCTGCAAATTAAAAGCGATTTATTTAAATGACGTGACTAAAAACACTAGTTCAAATTGCAGTGTAACAAGAAAATGTGTCTAATATGCGAAGATGACACAAAATTGTTCTGCAATAGATCTTCCTGGGAGTCAGATAATATTAAAATTTTTTCTGTGCAACTTTTCAGTGATAAATACGAGATTAAGTTAATAGAACTGCTTATTAATAATCGACAGACAACATACTGACGACTTAGAAAATGCACTGTCAAGCAAAAAGCCTCATATTTAAAATATACATTTATAAACAGCCCAACAAAATGTTTTATTACAAAAATATAAACTGTATAACGCTAGCATTCCAATATTTTGGGTATATTTTTTTCTTAATTGAAAAAATAA
Organism: Medauroidea extradentata; assembly: GCA_003012365.1. Taxonomy (NCBI): domain Eukaryota; kingdom Metazoa; phylum Arthropoda; class Insecta; order Phasmatodea; family Phasmatidae; genus Medauroidea; species Medauroidea extradentata. The sequence continues at coordinate 22,176 of PNEQ01018148.1, read as the reverse complement.
AATATTAATTTTAATAACCCAGCAGCCAATTATTATAAGTTATGTACTTGTTCATAAAGAAATTGTGATTTTTTATCTCTGCAATAATTCAACTAATGAATGCCGATATCGGACATTATCTGAAACATTCAAGTTCAAAAGCAAGAATTAATTCGCAAGAAATATTGTAAAATGATTTGAATGTGATTTTTAAACATTTCAGTTTCCTTATTCTGTGAAATAATGCTACATACTACATTAGAAAAAGTTCTCAACAATTTTTTCTCGAACATTTACATGTTTATTAACAAGATAATCTTTTCCTCGTATCCAGGATGTAGAGACGTTTAACATTCAGTATTATCTTAGAACATATATTCAATATTTAAGAGACAAATAAACATAAATATTTTTAATGTTTTTGTTAATACTATGAAATCTCACGCTGGGAGTCGGGCATTTATACAATATTCCCTAACCTAGTCGTTGTCTTAAAAGAGTTTAAGTATTTCTTGAAATAATGTTGTTTAGAGCCCATAAAATAAATCATCCATCACCCATAGCTTCTACCAGCAACCTTTTTGGTAACGTAAAAGTACACCACATCAGTATGCAATTGTTGTATAAACGATAACGGAACATGAATGATTACGCATAATGTGTATGAATTGATAGATATATAGCGTTTTGCAATTTTGTGCACATGTTTGCTAGAATGAGGTACATAACTTTCTGATACAAACATTTTACTTATTTTTTTTTCTTCGTTAAAATTGCATCGTTGTATGTTTATATATCTTAGGTTGAGTAGCCCATGATCAGTTATTTAACTGTTAATTGTTTCAATTGAATAACGCAATTAGTTTTCACTATTTGCATGGAAACGAAACATGCCAATTTTAGTTTAGTTTTGACGCACCATTATCAGAAAACTATGCGAACTAAAATTTTTTCGCAAAACGAAACCGTACTCACAAGTTCCGTCAACAAAACTATCACTATTACATGAAAATATAAAATTATGAGTTTATGCAACATAATGACCCCTAAGGGCCCAGTTCACCTCAGTTTTCAACGTCTTTTTTATTTTTATATTGGCACCAGATATATTTTTTTATTTTATACATAAATTGTGATTAAATCTTCCTCTTAGTAAATTTTTATATCTCTCAGTTTTTGCGTAATGAGTCGTAAACGTCAACATTTGCACTTTACGGTTTTCAGTACGCCACTAAAACCAACTGATATACCAAACTGAAAAAATTCACAGTGCATGACAGAGTTGTAGGCTATGATTTGACATATATGAAATCAAAAAATTAAATACTTTTGTATTTAGTAAATAATGCCGAATTTTGAAATGAAAATGAAAAAGATATCAAAAAAATTTTAGAAATATAAAAAAATATATATCTTTTTGTCTTTATATATGTCAGATCATAGCCTACAACATTGTTATATAGCGTGAATTTTTTTCAGTTTTGTATGTCAGTTGGTTTTAGTGGCGTACTGAAAACCGTAAAATACAAATTTTGACGTTTATGACTTATTACGCAAAAACTATGAGAGATACAAAAATTTCCTTAGAGGAAGATTTAATCACAACTTATGTATAAAATAAAAAAAATATCCGGTAACAATATAAAAAAAAATAAGTTGAAAACTGAGGTTAACCGCGCCCTTAAGCCACCTAGATGTGTAGGGGAGTCGAGCGCAATTTGAGTGTCATCTGGCTCAGTATTACGACTGCATACATCTCTGTAGCTTGCGAGCGAGAAGATACGGCTGTTACCTTGGCCGGCGACTCTACAGTTCTCATGTCTCGACCCACCACTTACTCCCCGGCTGCGTCGTGATTAAAACTTTCCGCCACAGTGGTAAGGGTATCTGCCTTTCTCCCTTCACGTTCCAACCGCTCCTCAGCAGGCTTGAAGTGGTTGGGTGGCTGATGTCTGAAAGGAACACACCCTCCGCCCTGCGGGTAAGTGAATGACACAGGGTCGGGTGAAGGGGGGCGATATTTTTTAACCTCTCCCCTCCCCCAAAGTATTTTGAGGAGTTACGAACCCGGGGACCTCGCCGGCCAGAACTTCGACTTCTCAGACTTGTTCGCAGTTTTGAGTGACGCCAACGGACCCCTCCCATCCTCTCCATCCCTTGGCCTTTCTTTCCGGCGTCGTCGGCCCGAGGGGTTGCTTCTCCATGTCTTGTTATTCTTCAGACCCTCTCCCACCCGGGTCCTAGCTGTTAAGGGATGCTTCTGCCATAGGAAACACCCCGCGGAAGAGAAGTTGAAGGCGGACGAGAAGGGAACCGGTTTTTTTGCGACTTCCCTCACCCCCTCCGGAGAGGCAAAGGGAGGGTTGATTGTTAAAAAAGTTTAATGCTTTACCTTCACTTCGACCTCCTCTTACCCCCGCCACCAACTCTTTTATTCCTCCCCTGTCGCTAAGTGACACCCGTCTTCTAGCTCGTGGGTCGCGGAGGGGTGGAGTGGCGCCACTATTGAAATTAGTTGAAACTTGCGAGGAAGAAGCCTGCTCTCGCATCACTTGCCGTCTGTGCTATCCTCTCTCTCTCTCTCTCTGTCTCTCTCTCTCTCTTGTGGTACCTCACCTCAGGCTGACAACCCATCTTGGGGCGCTTATGAATAGTCACCTGCTGGAGTAGGGTAAATTACTTCAGTCGCGTGGTCAGGTTTTGTCGACAACCAAGATATGATAACCGCCTGCAATACTAATCAAGGGATAAAACTACGGAAATAAAGAAAGACCTACATATTGTCTACGTGGTGAATATTTTGCTAAATGCAACATCCACAGTGCATTCTTTGCATGTATTAAATTTATATTGAAAGAAAATATTAGATAGAGTAGTTCACCGAATGGCCACCAGCAAAAATTTCGTACACGCATGAGATAAAATTTCGTATATCAAAAAATTTGTAATTTTGGCTGAACTAACCTACCGTCCTGTATTGTCATAAGCGCCTTTGAAGATCTCTGTGCCCACAGTTCACCTGACACACTCATCAAGGCAAACAACAACCGACTAGGAAGTGACGTCGACAGACCCAATTCGTCTACCACACCGCACAGCCAATCAAACTGTATACATGCAGGATTAGACAACGTAGCAAGTGCTAATGTTCTGTAATATAATATCGTATACAGACCATGTTTAATGATGTACCTTAATATATTGATATACCACTTTGCGGGCTTCAAAAATTTGGTACGGTTCTGTACACTGTGTTCACCATGCTACCAGCAGAGAGCAGGCATGTGTAGTTTTGGCAATGAGTGTCCAATTGTAATATAATATTAGAATTACTATTTTCAACATGTTCCCTTACGAAGTAGGATACATTTAACCTTGACAAAAACAATGTTTGTTCGCTCACAGTCTATTCAATAAACGATTGCGATAAAAACTTTAATGACTTTTACGTGAACCATGAATAGTTCTGCAAATAATGTTGGGTGGGAATAGAAGGGGCGAAACGGGGAAAGATTGGGTAAGTGGTTCCAAAAATTTAATTTAAAAAAAAATGGAGAGTTGTCCGTGCGCCGGCTAGCTTTCTGCCAAAAATAACGAAAATTTGGAGGTAGAATGTGGGGGCGAAACGGAATAAAGTGGCAGAATATGAGGTGCCCAAAAATATTTATAGGTATTGAAACACGTGGCGGGACAACAAGTAGCTTATAAAAGAACAGTGAAATTTTTATTGCTTCTTCAAATGTAGCCTGCACAGTGTAAACCAACCGTAAATATTTTGATATTGAATAACTGTGTAAAGGACTAAGTTAAGACTAGGCTTATTCAGGGTTTTGACACTATTCTAGTTTTCGTTGCTTCATATTACCTCAGTTTTAATTAATTTAAAATGATACATAATTAAGCGTTGATTCATTGCGTATAATTACTCTCATTATGTAAACTTACAGCCAATTCAAAAATTATTTTCCGAGTTACATTTTTATAAGCTGATCTCTCATACTTAAAATCGAAACCTTTATGTACATAAAATAAAATTTGCCCTAAGGAAATACAATTTTAACACACTAGGATAAATTTTTCAGGTGTTTCATAATTTTCAACCTACAATTTTTTATATTGCTAGAATTTTCGCAGTAAATCATTACGTATTGTCTTTTTATTTCCAGAAACTCACGCTTAATGTGCAGATACGTAACATTTTCCCAGATAACAAAAATTATAATTTATGGCATTGCTTAATTTATATTAAACACGTATTTTTTAGTAAAAGGTATTATTTAAAAACTAATGACGTGGAAGGAAACAGATCAGTCAAAAATCCTCTTAGATAATGATTGTCATGAATAAGATGAATATTTAAAGTGATTCTTCAAAATTTAGTTCAATAATATTAGCAAAAATTTCTTCCTCCTATTGTGTTCCATCTGCTATGTACGTATACTACATAGTTTTAAGTGATTAATTTGAAATTATAAATTCACATAAATAACCTTCTGGCATACGTATATTTAAAATACTATTACATTATAACACAATGAGTCTAAAACGGATAGCCTGTTTGAACTAATTAGGCTAACACATTTTGCGAATTTACTAGGACTTGTACGCGGCATTATGAACTTAAATCATTCACCGTAAAAATGAATATAAATAACTACGTTGAATTATAATAATTGCAATATCATATAATGTTATTAGGGTAAAAGGAGACGTATAAATTAGACGAAATATGTTTGACGTGTTTAGGTGACAACTTGTGTTGTTTCCGGAAAATATTTTGTACCGTTGATGTACTTTTATCCTGTGAGTGAAAAGTACACAACACATCAGGCAAGCGTTCTCTTAAGTAAACACATTGATTATCTACTTAACATAAACATTTTAGCAATGAAAACCGTATATTCATGTGTTATTGTTGGAACTATATTAGACGTTAAACGTTACTTCATTCAATTTTAACCGTCAGAGTTACTCAAATCTCACGCTGACAACACTTTACGAAGAACTATTTCGTTACTCTCCTTAAAAGTTTCTTACGTCTGCCTTTCTGGCCTCGAATAGTAAAGCTGCTTTTGTTTTGTTTTAAAATAGTGACAACAAAAATTTTAATATTTTCACACACATACACACGCAAGAGAAAGCGCTCCCGCGATACACCCCATTGTTCATCAAAATTTTAATTTTCTTTGCCAAATATGTCTTATGTAAATGTAATTTTTTGGGACAAAAAAGTTTAATAGCGTTTAGCGACAATTTTTTGTTTATATGAAATATTTAATCTGCCTTGGCGGTATTGTCACTCAGAAATAAACGGTTTTTTGTTGGTCACAAAATAGTTCATCGATATGGATATCACCAACATATTTCGTGGTAGTTACAAGATTTATTTGTAGTCACTGCAAAATTTTATTGGGGCCAGCAAAATTTTTTTGTGGTCATCACAAACAATTCATAACGACAAATTATTTTGTGGTGACCAATAAGCTTATTTTTTCACTGTAGATTTAGTTATATATACTTGTTCAGTAGGTTATTACCCTACATTTAATGTAGCTTTCCTTTTCCCAATTGTTGTGTTGTTCGTCTGCACGTAAACGTCTTAACATATTATACAAATAAGATATATATTATAAATAATATCGGGTTACAATAGCATTGTTTCTTTGTTCCCAAAATACAATAAAACCACATTTCTACCCTCATTGATATTATTTCAGAAGAGAAACCCTCGTTACAGACAACTCTTCCGTAACTTAATTATACAAAGGAAATTAATGAAGAGTTGTTATGGGCGTAATTAAAGCCGCGGTATTTACGAAACTTGAGTAGTCAACCGTACAAACAATATACGTATTTAGAACATGTTGTTGACGAAAGGGAACGACTAAGATTTTCAAATTCGTACATATTAAAAGGTACTTCAACAATAATAAAGAAGTATGGTAAGTCAACAATTTTCAGGGTTTTGATCGTTGAATACTGATGAGATATGAGTAAAATGTCTCAAATAATGTTATACATACACATATACGTTGTATATTAAAAAGAAAGGCCATTAACGTAAACGTATGCTATACAATAATTACTAGAATTTAGTGACTTGTAAATGAGTGGTAAATGTGTTAGATGTTTTCTTAAAAATTTATGTTAACAAATAATAAGTTCTTTAACGTGGAGTTTCCAAACAGTTGGGTATATAAATGTTTTAAAGTTGGGACCAACATTATTCCCTGGCTTCTGGGAAGAGCTTGCCGCATATACAGAAGAAACTTGTTCCCAGAGACGAAGCGCAAGGACAGAGGACAGAAAGTTGGAAGATCCACCTTGTTGCAAGTCGACCGTGTCATCTCGGCGAGGCTTGGTGTTACATGGTGGGGTGGGGTGAAGTAGGGGGGTGAAGGTCTCGATATAGACGCGGGGGATATGGCGCCGGGCGGCATCTGGTAAGCCATCTCTCTCTCTTTTGGTCAGTTTCCCTCGGCGAGGTGCAAGAAAGGGAGGCATCTGTGTGCTCTCACGCGCGAAGGGAAGTCCCAGGCAATTTACTTTGATCCGCCGAACACCAAGCTGCGCACACACGTACACCCTTACTCCTCCCCCTTCCTCCAAACACCACTTTCCCCTTTTACGACTACCAAGCCACACCCTTTCTGCCGACCGCGATATCGCCTGCTCTCTAGCCGGACCCGTCTCGACGGAACAGACCGCTCGCGCCTGCCGCATGATGTGGTAGGCAACACGCCCACCTCCTGAGTGAAGCACACGGCCTATTGTTTTGAGTAAGTTTGTTGTGAGGTTTCCTCTTTGATGTGTTATTTAACATCGTGGAAGCTGATGTTTTTGAAGAGAGAAAATATTGCTGGCTTACAGGATTTCGTGCTGAATGTTACAATTGCAAATAATTTAGCGACAGTTAAGATATAGATCTTTAGAAAGTACAAAAATTGAGTATGAAACCAATATTACAAATCACACTTTGTAAAAAATAAAAATTAACTTCTCTGTTTTATTCCAACGTAAAGCCAAGAAAAAATTCAAGTTTTAAAGAATAGCATGTTTTTGTAATTTTTAAATTTAATGCATTAAATTTTTTGCTAAATTGAACATGTGTTGGAACATTAGAATAAAATAAACATAAACAGTACTGTATAAACTCGATAAACAATATTTAATTAGTACCGTAGGGAGTTTACACGTAAGATCAAACTGTTATGTTTACACATTTTTGCCACAAAGATATTTTCTATTAAGTAGAGTGGCTACAACGGTAGGGACATTTTTCCATTATTATTTACTGCTGATGTGTCCTGGAACGCCATCCTGTATCAGCTTACAAAGACTAAATTACAGTTATCATTTCAGATCTTAATGTGAGTTGACCAAAACTCTTCATACTTTTATGCTGAGCCCGTGCAGACAGTCGAAGACAGGTGAATGATACAGACAGATATATACACTCTTTCCAGTCGCGATGGATGGGAGTGGTTGCCATCTCACCTGCTTGCAGTAAAGGATGGCTCAGTAACCAGGGACAACCTGGAAGTGGCTGAGGCCTATACAAACTCTACAAAGCAGCATCAGGGCGAGTCCTATCACTAGGCGATCAAGACCAATCAGCTTCGCACCGAGGAAGGGGATAGAGTGGTCTAGGGATTAACCCTCTTTCCCTCCTAAATCACCCAGAAAAACTTTCGCAGGGAAGGTCAATGGAGTTCAAACTTCCCTCCCCTTTTTAAAACTTACGGAAATTGCTTAAGTATCACAATTTTGCACCTTAAAACCCTAATTTTTGTGAGTGAGAACCCCGAGACTCCCGCTTTGTTAGGACATCGGTGTTACTTCGTAACATTCCCATGTTCGTAACGCCCCCCCCCCCAAAAAAAAAAAAACTTCTTAACTACAGTCCTGCCAAATACTTCCCAAACAAAAATCCTGAGTGCGACCTCCAGCGTTCCTTCTCAGAGCCTCAAGGCTTCGTGTCATACAGCATGCACAAGGGTGGTCGCAGCCGTGCAACCGACGGCGAATCATTGTTTTAGGATCAAAAGCATCTCTGAACGTCCACCTTAATAACCACTCTATTTCCAGTATGACTCTTAATCAGTACAGTTCAAGGCTTAAATTTATGCTGATTGCCGGAGAAACTTAAATATACTATGCATCTGAGTTTTCACCAGTGAGATAAGCCCACTAATGTAAGCCATCGTTGGGAAGCGCAATCTGCTAGTAGAGAAGCCACTGAATTATGAAAGCCATCCCAGAACCACGATGGTAGGCATGTTTCCCTGTATATCCCGGCAGATTGGTGGCACGTTAATTCTCCCGTACCCGATCTCTTTGGGCTTACCTAAAAGAACAAGCTTATTTCCAACGTAAGAAGTTGATTACCCTCACCAGAAATATATTACGCTTATCCTAAACACGTTCGGTGGACGTCAAGGAGAGTATGGTAGAATTTACAGACGGAATCTGGCACATTTAACCTTTCTCTGTCTTTCCACAAGTCCCTCTTGACGTCAGCATAGTCTCTCACACAAGCCACAGTCAAATGCACCCTTGTCGCTAGCGTGCTGAGGTGCATAGTGGTAACTTCATATTGTAGTGGGCAGTAGAGGACAAGTTTGATCATCACTTGTTCCCTTATTTCAGCCACCAATGTGGCACTGTCTGTACCTGCCGGCAGTTTGGTTTAATAAAAGCGCTCAAGTGAGCACCTCTCTCATAGAGGTGATAGCGCACGTATTGTACGAGAAACAGTCGACCTTATAGCCCGCGGACGACTGCGATAATTGTAGTCCAATAGCCAACACATTATATATGTAACAGTATGTTATTAATGCACTTGTCAAAAGCCATACGATTGAACTACAAATGCCAGGATTTATTTTTATATTTTGTCTTCAGGAGACTGGACGTCAATACATTACACATTTCGTTATCAAACGTTTTTATAAGTTTTTCTTTGTAACAACATACGATAGGACTTAAATAAAAAGTGGCTTTTACAGAATATATTTTTCTACCTCTACTGGAATTTAACTAAGACCCCAGAGCAGTTATTTATAGACATATGCATGTATACGCGAAAACCTTTGGTTTACATAAAACTTCTTGCAGAAACCTACATTTAACAGCAGAAAATTCCCTCACAATACGTTCGCTAATATCGTAAATCATTAAATGTTCGGTAACAATGCAACTTATTGAGCTTGAAACGTTATTCATATTCAATTAGCCGGAACTTTGCACCTGGTCAGGCAGAGAAAACACAAAGTGTTCTTCTGTCTTCCTGACTTGAAAAGGAACATCTGTGCCATTATCGCGTTGTCTATTTTTGTTTTCTTACTTGCGTGAAACGTTGTGTTACTTTATCAATCTCACTATGTTGTAATATTTTAATTATTTTTTCATTCTCTCTCAATAATGTTCTAAGTAACTCGCATATAAAATGTTGGCGCAATAATAGTTATCATTGAACGTTTTTAAATTGTGCGTTTTATGTAACAATTTAGCTCTGGACTGACGTATATCTAGTGCAAAAATATTATATCAAAGAACTCACACCTGAATTACAATCGTACAAATAACACTCATTCTTGCTTCGAAATATTTCTATTTTCGAACGTACAAAACTTCTTCTCAGGACATAAATGAAATTACGTTTATATAAAACTTCTTCACGACGCATAAAATTGTTTATCAACAACTCATTTAAGTCTTCCACATTTTTAACGTGTTTTTGTAAATTCGCATAGTCCCTAGCAAATGTTGATAGTACCACCCGCCTGCAACAGACTCAACTCAGTACGTTGTTACATGTAACCGGCCGCTTGTTGGAAGGCGTTGGTGTCAATATAGTTGATATCGTGTGCAATTTGCGCTGGCCAACTATTTTGGTGGGTGTGATGTAAACTGCATCTTTAAAGTGACTTCATAGGAAGCAGTCCGTTGTTGTAAAATCCCAAAATGTTAATATCCGCATGTTTTGGTGACCATCTGGTCGTCAAAGAAGTTTACAGTTAAATCCATGACGGTTTGTTAGGTACGGAGCATGGGACATGTCATTGGTAATGACCTTGAACTAGCTCAACATTTATAAGTTGATCATCAAACTCCAAGAAAATATCTGGGTTTACTACAGTGCCCATAGTTTATCATGAACATTTAATCCAAATATTATCCGCGCGGATAATGCATCAGTTACGTACAGCTGTAAACATAAAACCATGTTACACCGGAGTGGACTATGTGATGATCAATTTGCCTTGATATTGCACATTTAATACCTGGAACTAGTATCAATAATTCTGTCGTTTATTTAAACAGGTTCCTTGAAATTCGTGAATAGCCGTTAGAGTATGTGGTTTCAGGTGTATACCATAAGCAGATATCTAACACAGGGATTTCGAGTACCCGGACTTCTGTCACTAATCACTTTAAGGTTATTTACGTAAGGTATTAAACGAACATTTATTTTATGAAATAGTATTAGTTTTTACGACGGTATATGTAAGTACAGTTTCTTCATGCGAAACAATTTAACCTAGCACAGTTTTTTTTCATAATGGTGCGCAACGTAAAATTTGCATGTTACGCCGCCATGCAAGTAGTGAAAACCAATTAACATACAACACTGAATTAATTGACAGTGAATTAACATGACGTGGGCTAAGTAACTTAACATTTATAAACTCACAACGTAATTTTTAGAATCCTTAAAAAGAAATCGCATATGTATTATGCGAAACGAGTTGCAAATTCAAAAACTTTTTACAACGGTAAAGTGATTCGATGTGAGGTATAATAATGTTTGCTTATGTAGATCATGGCAAATTTCTTTCACTGTAAATTGTTCTGTTTAAGTAAGTCAAATAGTTTTCACTATTTTCATGGCTGCGTAACATGCTAATTTTGACTTTGATGTACAGTTATGAGAAAACTGTAGTATATTAAATTGTTTGTAATAGGAAACTGTACTGACAAATGTAGTATACAAAACTAATACTGTTTCGTTATACCGTTAAAATTTTAATTTTAACATACGTGAGAACTCTCTTAGTGAACCACAGAGTAACTACTGCAGTTGTGACAGTACGACTATAACATCCACGAGCATGCAAAATGCATGGTGATTGACTCTTCCACTTACTAGTGATTCGGTTATTCAGTACTTTTCAATTTTGCATACCGTTGCCAGTATTGTGATCCTTTCGTGGCGGAAACAAAAATGAGGGGGGAGGGATTTTTGTGCCGCAAACAACCTTCGGTATTCCCTTTGCGTAGCCATATTTGGATTAGTATTTTAGTACTGTTTAACTAAGAAGACCTATTGTTGTAACATATAACTCTACATTGTTACAGCGACTAGCACTAAGTTGTGAAACATTTACCACTTACAAACCAAACAATCACTGCGCCACTACATGGCAAGTAATACAAATGCTAAATACAATGTTGAATGTAACAAAAATAAATAAAACCGGTAAATAAATTTTTATGTTCTGCATTAATAGTTATGTTTTAGAGCATCATAAATTTATTTCAGTAATTTTTCAAAATACGGCAGAGTTAAAATACGATAATAATTATTTTTGTTTGTTTACATAAACTTACTAAAATATATCGCGAACTCGTTCGAAAATAAATTTTAATTTGTATCACGATGCTGAAGAAGCCAATATTATTTATAGCTGTTTATGACAGCTTACATTTGCTGGGGGCTGATAAAAGTATATATGAGTGAGTTATATTAGTTAATTAAATTATTTAAGGTTGTTTTCACTTTCCTAGAAATTCTTCACGTCTATTAAGGAGGTACACACAGGGAAGGGTAAATAATCGGCTATAGCATAATTAAGGAACCATCCCAGCATTCACGTGGAGAAATTTTGGGGAACCCTGGAAAATCGAAATGTGAATTGCCTGAAATAAGAATCGAACAAGTCTCCTCCTGAGAGCGGTGCAAGAATTTTACTACTGCTCTGCCTAGCAAGGACGCCATTAAAACTGACCTCTGTGTTTTCACCGACTAGCATTATATGTTTCCTTACTAGATAGGACAGGTTCAGGGAAATGTATCATATCATCTACTTTCCGTTCAGCTTTCAATAAATATGATATCAAGTTGACAGTGGTCCAGTCAAAGAGCTCCAAAGTATGTCATATTGTGTAAAAATGAGTTCATTTAAATAAAAACTCAAAACTATATTTTTATTCCCGAAAATATTTTTTTACGTCTTGTAGTGTTCTCGAGCGATGAAAGAGAATACCAATGAAAAAGTGGAACTGTAATATCGTCCAGGGATACAGATATTTTTGTCATTGCGTAGCCCAACCAAGGATAAACTCTTAAAAACCAGTGAATTACAATAAATGTGCACAGTTGGAAGATACCTGTGGAACTACTTTACTTGTAGGGGCTGTTTCACTTCATAGTCAGCAGTGTGCATGGTGCAAGGAACGAAATGCTGTAGGAATACACGTCGATCTCTGCAACACAATTGTCACATGCTCGGAGTGTATATTCAGATTTCATACCGCATGCCTTGAAACACGACCTCGCTCGCAACTGGAAAATAAATATTGACTTATGTGTGTGACCTAATAAAAATACACATAATTTTATGCAGTTATGTTAAATTGCTTACTATAGCAATACATGTAAAATATTTGAAAACGTTTAAAGATGTCAGAAGATACTAATAATCTCAATTTTTACACTAGTTAATATATGTTATAATTTTGGAACCCACGCTTCAGGAGAGGGAAGGGGGACGGGAATCTACATTTCAGTAAGTTATGAAAGTAGCGCGATATTTAAAAATAATTACATATAATTAATATTAAAGTTAGTAAGAAGTAAGGAACATGATTACCAATATTGATGCCTTACTGACAAAATGGTGAACCCAAATTGTGAGACCTTGCCATTATAGCAACATAATTTTAATTGCCTACTTGAAGTTAGGGTGACAAAAGTATTACAAACATTTGCTTCTCGCAAATAATTAGAAAATATTGCTATTAGTATTACAATAGATAATAAAGGGAATACAAATATGTTTGTAATTTATGGTACCAATGAATATTTTAGTATTAATCAAATAAAATGTTTTACTCTTCAGTTAGTGAAGTTGAAGAGTGGCTAAGTTAATTTTAATGCATAACTTATATAAAAATTGCATGTACATTTAGACACCTTTATCTTCCTTCGGAAACAATGAGTGTCCCTCTTCATAGAGTGCATTTGTGACCCCTAAACCCTAAAAATATTTGTAAATTTTACAAAGGTTTCATTTGTACTTTTACAAATCCTTGCAAAACTACAAAAATTTTCTTTGTGAAATCATTAGTTTATAAAATTACTAAGGTAAATTTTGTAACATTACAAATGATTTCTTTGTACCTGTACACCGACAGGCCCTGCATTATATATTTTTTGTAAAATATGACAAAGCACATTTTTGTAGTTGTATAAACTTACGTAAATATTGAAAAATTTTCCTTGTAAATGTATGAGTTTGTAACAAAGGTCAACTTTGATCGTGTATAAATAAATAAATATCAGATCCCTAATGCAAACCACCGTTATTCCTTTACTCAGTCTATTAAACGTACAGAACCAAATGATGAAGACAAGCAGAAAATTCTATAACGCCGTTGTGAAAGTATATTACCTGTATGGAATCATCGTAGAGATATTTCGCCCCTAAGCATTTGCTTAACCCAAGAGAAAACATTAACACGGAATAAGGGCTTGAAATGTGGAGAGTGGCACCATGGTTAATTCGACGGGTAGGGTGGACCAGGAGATTACCGAGGAAAGCCACCGACCAGTGGCATCGTTCGGCACGACACTCCTATGCGAAAATCCGTGGACTGACTCCGTCGGGGATTGAACCCACATAATCATGGTGGTAAGCGTGATCTATGGCCACTGCGCCAACCGCTGTTCCAAGGTTGCCATTATAAATATATGACAGTTAGCTGAATGAAGTCCTGATCACGAATTTCTTTTTAAACTAAAATTTCTAGTAAAACGATTGTAATCTTAAGATTTTAGTTTTTATGACATATTTGTACATGTCGGTATTCAATTAAGCAATAAGTGATTGTTTTTAAGTTCCAAAATAATTTCAGGAATGGATGTACGAAATTACTTTCTTCCGTTTTCCTACCCAGTTTTTGTTTTTACAGAAAATCATCTTCAAGCTCCATAGAAAGAAGAATAATTATTTTCACAAATAATTTATTTTTTATGTACTGAGAGGACAAATTGCATCCACATTTACATGTCATTTAAATTGTATACTATAGAAATATTATAAAGGTGGGCTTAATATTAGTTTTAAAACTCCATTTATATTGGCGTAACTACTTTATTCCGTTTTCAGTGAATGATACTTTTATTTAACGTACTTAGCTATAAGAAAATTTACGTGTTCCTGAGAATGTAAATATTTGCATGGCTGGTTGTTATCTTAAGTTCCTTTCTGTGTTGATATTGTGAAGAAAAAATTAAATGTAATGTTTTACAATGTCCCTAATCATTCGCGTTCCTTAACAATGATAGTACAACGTTCCGTTTTCAAGGTCTCGCCATGTTTAAACGACTTTGAAAGTGAAGTACATCATTAGATCCCCACATTAACGCATATTTCTTTCACAGTACAATTGCACTTAAAAACAAAAGTAAAATACAATATAATTAGAGATCCATATAAACTCGTACATTCATTAGTGGCGTGTGGTATTGTAAATTTCACATATAATGGCACTTACAAACAAGTGGTTACCAGCAGAACTGTTAGCCTACTTTCCTCAACGTGCTTACAAATCTGGCTTTCTATTAAAGTTAAAATCGTTTACGAAATCTAGGTATATTATGTACTAATATTGACTCAAGCGTTTTTATGTGTAATATACTAAAGATAAGTCAGCATATTAAACAATATACGAGCACCCAGTTTAATAACACTGGGGAAAAATTTTCTGAAGTATATTTTTATTATAATGATTAAAAATAGCCACCGTTTTTTAAATATCACAGAAGAATGAGCAGTATACGCAAAAGTCAAGTCACCTTTGTATGTAATATGTGTACCAAATTTTATGAAATTCCTTAAAATAATTCGTTAGATAAGTCATATTATGGAAAACATAAAAAAAAGTACCATTATGAAATAATGAACACAGAATATAATAAATTAACCAGAGTCAATTCAGCTTTGTATGCAGTATTTCTGTACCAATTTAGGTGAAATTATAAAAATTAATTTATCTTATGATATGTTATACTAGGCTAAAAATATAAAATTGTTTGCTCTTTCTATAATATGTACTCAGAATGAAAAAATACACAGCCAAGTTAGTTTTATGTGTAGTCTTTTTATACAAAGTTCCGTGAAATTCTGGAAAACATGTTTTCTGAGCTATTGAATAACATGCAAAATTTAAAAAAAAAAAATGTGTCCAATTCTGAACATATGGATACAGGATAAACGAAAAATACAAAATTCAAGTAAGATTTTTTGTAGTATTCGTGTACTTAGTTTGGTGAATTTCTACAAATATATCCTAAGTTATGTGATACTTTGCTGAAAATATAAAATTGGCCACCACCCAGAAAGTTTTAAAACAAGATGAATGAAATACCCAAAAATCGACTCAGATCTGTTAGTAATATTTATGTAACAAATTTGATGATATTCTGAAAAGTATTTGCTACGGTATGTATAAACTATGCTAGAGGTACAAAAATGGTCGCCGTTTGAAAATATGAACAAAGAATTAACGAAATACACAACAACAGTAAATTTAGCATTTTATATAGTATTAACAGTCCCCCGCGGCGTTGCTCGCGAGTATTATTCATAACTAATAAGATTTACTTAATTGAAAAAAACAAACATATTTGTACACCAGAGATTGGTACTTCAGTAATCAAGTGCTAGAATGACAAAGCGGCAGAATAAGTAGCTGTAGCTGTCCACGCGAAAAGCAGTCTAAAGTCTGTCCCTGCCACTAACAGCGACTTCACCTGGGCCGTATCTAGAGCACTGCAAGGTTGACGTTGTGTGGTAGTTATAGACTCTTACATGTAAGAGGTTAATCGAATGATAAACGTCTGATTTACCTTGGGCATTACCATTACTGACGGTTCCCTCTATTTCATATTTTCAAAATATTCACTTGAAGTTTAATGCTATTAGAAAGTTTTGGAGGGAAAAGGTTTCGCGGAAACGTATTTGGTGCCCCAACGTTGGGATTAGTGAGATAATATATTATGTGAGCTGATGTTGCCGAGGGACCTAAGTGGAAAGCGAATAGCGTAATACATTTTACCCCTTTCAAACGACTACATGCAAATTGCACTGATTTGTTCTGCTTTGCAGTTTTTGTGTGTCAGAATTGAACGTTCGCACGCAGCTTTTAACGGAATTCGAGCCCAGATTTTCTCGGCAGGTGGGCCTGAGCTACAAACATTTGCGTCACATGACGTCGAAATATTTCATGAAAACAAATTTAACATAAAACATAAATTATTCACGTCCTGGGCTCATAGATATTGTACAATACCACGTATCGATATGTTGATGTAGCGTTAACTCCTGTATAATTTATTTTTCGCTGGTCATAGACTACTGGCATTTCGGACCGTCTGACTTTAAGGTTGAAAGTTGAAAGTTCACAAACTTAGTTTTATTCTTAACAATGAAGTTACCTCATAAAAGTGAAAAACTTACGTATACATTTTTAAACACTTATAAAAACACCACTCTGACGGAAACAACACCTCAATATCTCTAGTGGTTTGATGAATATCATTGGTTGATGGAAAACTAATTTTACACTTTTTCACCCTTTTGGGTGTTGAATTTCGAAATAATTTAATGTCACATCTTAGGCATTGTATAAGTATCCAACTGAAGTGGAAATCACGACGGTAGCCCGTTAAGTCGAATTAAAATCGATTATATATTAAATAACGCATACGACTCTTGCACAGTATTGAGAGTACAAATTTCGAAAAATCTAAAAACCATTTGGCAATTATTTTTGTAATCAACATCCTGAAACAAAAATTAACTGTATAGCTCGACGGTTTGGGTAAATATCGAGGATTTATCTAAAACACATTCCAGGTCTTTTCACCTCCTAAGAGAGTGAATTGCGAACAAGCTTTGAATCACGTTTTATAATACTAAACTGGTGTCTCTTGGACGTGAAGAACACAACAGTAGCCCGTTGGGTTCAAGATATATCGACGATTAATCAAAAACACATTTAATAATTTTTCACCCCTTTTCACGTCCTTAGGTGGGGAATTTCGAAAATTCGTGAAATTGTTTTTCAGGTATTTGAGTAAGCATCAACCTAAAACAATAATCATGTCGCTACATATATATATATATGTATATATGTATATATATATATATATATATATATGTGTATATATATATGTGTATATATATGTATATATATATATATATATATATATATTGTGAATCTAAAACATATTTTACCCTTTTTTTTAACCACTTTGGGGCCAAATTCGGAAAAGATATTTTAAAAATATAAAAGATATTTATAAAAGCATCAATCTAAAGCAAGGAGCACCTCGATAGCTCGGTTGGTTCGATAAATATAGAGGAATAATCGAAAACATATTTCGCATATTATCACCCCCTTAATTAAAAAATTTCTAAACATATTTGAGTCCTGTAAAATACATTAGTATACGTAACCAATTGAAGTAAAAATCACGACAATAGTCGATTGTATGTCATAATTGAACATTCGCATGCAGCACTTAACGGAATCCGAACCCAGAACTTCCCGGAATATACACCAGAACGTCGAAATAATTCATGTTCTGGGCTCATAGAGGTTGTACAACACCACGTATCGATAGGTTACTGTAGAGTGAAACTCATATATAAGTTACTTTTCGTTGCTAGTACTTGTTTTTTCGGATCGTATGCCTTGAAGGTTTGCAAACTCATTATTATTATTATTAATGATCAAGTTATCTTAAAAAGTAAAAAAAAAAATTGACATACAATTTTTAAATACTTACGTAAGCATCACTCTGACACGAACAACACCTCATTATCTCTGCTGGTTAAACATATATATACATGTATTGATGGAAAACCAAATTTCTGCTTTTTCACCCATTTGGGTGCCGAATTTCAAAATATTTTTAATTCACAGCTTAGACATATGAATATGTATCCAATTGAATTGCAAATCACGACGCTACCCCGTTCAGTCGAATCAAAATTGATAGTTCATTAAAAAAAACACATACGACCACTGCACAGTACTGAGAGTTCGAATTTCGAAAAATCTTAAAACTTTTTTTGCGATAATATCTGTAATCATCACCCTGAAGCAAAAAAAGTTAACTGTATATCTCGACGGGTTCGATATATATCGAAGATTTATAAAAAACAAAATCAAGGTCTATTCACCACATAAAAGAGTGAATTTTTAAAAACACTTCAATCACGTTTTAGACTACTTTACTGGTGTCCCTTGAACGTGAAAAACACGAAAATAGCCCGCTGGTTTATAGATGCATTGATTAACAATTGAAAACACATTTTACCATGTTTCACCCCTTTTCATCTCCTAAGGAGGCGAATTTCGAAAATTCCTGAAATTGCTTTTCAGGTCTTTGAGTAAGAATCAATATTAAACAAAAATGTACGTAAAAATCAATGGGACATATATCGATTGTGAATCGAAAACGCATTTTTCTCATTTTTAACCTCTTCAGGGTCAAATACGGAAAATATATTTTAATGGTACTTGGGATATTTACAAAAGCATCCATTTAAGGCAATGAGCACTTCGATGTCTCGAGTGGTTCGATAGATATGGAGAGATAATCGAAAACACATTTCACGTATTTTCACTCCCTTAGTCAAAGAATTTTGAAACGTGTTGGAGTCCTGTCATATACATTTGTATACGTAACCAATTAAAGTAAAAATCACGACGATAACCAATTGTGTTTCAAAGTTATAGACGATTCATAAAAAACGCATTTTGCCCCTTTTCACTGCTTGTGGGTCGAATTTAAAAAAATCCTGAAACTGCTTTTTGGATATTTACGTAAGAAATATTTTGAAGCGAATACCAACTCTTTATACCGAAGGATTCGATAGAAATCGATTGTTAATCGGAAACACATTTAAGGTCTTTTCACCCCCTTAAATGTTGAATTTAGAAAAATCCATAAATTGGTCAATACGTATATTATTAATGTCGTATTAAAGTAAAAATCACGATGATTGGCTGTCGGGATCGAGCTCTATCGACGTTCTTTCGGAAATACATTTCACCCTTATTCACCCTTTTATAGGTAGATTTTTGAAAAATCCCTTGTTATTGCTTGCCTACGACCTGGGGGGAACCCACAAAAAAATTTCATGATTCTAGGTTCAGTGGTTTAGGCTGCAGTTTGATATGTCAGTCAGTCAGTCAGTCAGTGTTCATTTTTGTATATAGAGATATGAGTACGAAGTTTGTTGAAATTAAATAAAATAATGTTTCCTAAGACATGGAACGATATGATAATATATAAAATTGGCCACAATTTTTAAAATATGACCACAGGATGACTAATGTACACAAAAGTCATGTCATATTATTTTGTATATAGTAAAAAGTGTTCTAAGTTTCGTGAATTTCTGAAAAATTCTTTCAATGATATGTCATACTGTGCTAGAAATATTATAAAAATGGCCGCCATTTTGATAACATGGACACACAATTTACTAAATACACTATTTTCATGTCACTTTTGTATGTAGTGTATGTGTACCAAGATTGGTGATATTCTTTAAATTATTCCCTAAGAAATATAATAATAATAAAATTATTATAATAATGGCCGTCATCTTCAAAACATGAATACAATGTAAACGTTATACACAAAAGTCAAGTCAATTATGTATATAGTATATGTGTATCAAGGTTAGTGAAATTCTGAAAAATATCTGCTAAGATATGTAATGCTATTTTAAAAATAGGAAAACAGCCGCCGTTTTGAAAATATTAACACGCAATGAACTAAATACACTTTATAATGTCAGTTTTGTATGTAATATATATGAAACAAGTTCGGTGATAATCTGAAAAATACTTCCTAAGATATAAAATATTATATAAAATAATATGACAAAATAGCCATCATTCTGAAACTATGAATACAGGCGAAACGAAATACACAAATGTCAAGGCAATTTCGTATGTAGTATTTATGTACCAAGTTTGATGAATTCCAAAGTCCGGTTCCTTGGATATCTAGCTTGATGGAAAAATTTTCAAATGCCCACCATTTTGAAAATATAAACAGAGCATAAACAAAATGTATAAAAAGTCGAGTCAGGTTACTATGTACTATGTGTGTAAAAATTTTTATGAATTTCAGTCAACTGGTTCAGATATTTAAGGAGTGATGGAGCCGTTGAAGGGGAGTGGATACACACACAGACACACAGACAGAAGGGTGATCTAATAAGCTCACTTTTTCCTTCGGATAGTAGACTATATATATATATATATATATATATATATATATATATATATATATATATATATATATATATATATATATATATATATTTGAAAATCGTCTTTAATAATTTAAATTTTTAGCCTACTTTCCGAAGAAAAAGTTGTGTGTGTTTGTCTTCCACTAAATCGTTTGAAGCAATGAAACAAATTCCACCAATCATTGTACACCTTACACTACTTTTAAATATTAAGTTTTATTAAAATGGCGGCCATTTTTAAAAGATTTCGATCAAGCTAGATGTTAAAGAAACCGTATTTTAGAATTTCATCAACCTAGATACACATACGGAAGTTTAAAGTTGCATTGACTCTTTTGCGATTTGTTCACGCAACATACACAGAGTCAATAGTGCAGCAATTTTGTTTCTAAATTTTTAGCATCGTATGACATATTTGAAGAAATACTTTTCCGAATTTCGTGAAACTTAGTACAAAAATACCAGATTTTAAGCTGACTTTATTTACGCATATTTTTTTCATACTATATGATCATGTTTCCAAATGGTGGCCACTTTCATATTTTCATCATAGTATTGGATATCTAAGGAAATATTTTTCAGAATTTCGTCACACTTGCTACACTTATAATGCATACCAAGCTGACTTAAAATTTATTTATTTCGTTCATTATGTGTTCATAGTTTCATAACGGTAGCCATTTGCATATTTCTATCATAATGTGACGTATCTAATGAAATAAGTTTAGGAGTTCCATCAATGTTAGTGCACATACCGTGGGTGTCATGCCAGAAGGGCGTATCAACCACATGTTGCATATAGCTTATACGCTCTTCTGGCATGACACCCTCGATGTACTTCGTACAAATCTGACTTGAATTATGTGATTTTCAATTATTACGTATTCATATTTTCGTAACGGTGACCATTTAACACATTTGGCACAATATGACATATTTAGGGTAAATATTTGCTGAAGTTCATTAATGTTGATATGCATGTACGAAGTAGTTAGTTGTCTTAATTTTGGTGTATTTCGTTTATCACGTGTTCGTATTTTTAAAACTTTCTATTAATAGATTAATATGTAAATTCTCAGGATACATTTTTCTAATTTTCATAAAATTCAATTCACATATACAAATTAGTAAGCTAACATATTTTTTGCATATTTTATTTATCTTGTTTTTGAATTTTCGTAAATGGAGATTTCTTTTTTTTTTTTTTTTTTTTTTTTTTTTTTTTTTTTTTTTTTTTTTTTTTTTTTTTTTATTTTTTTTAATTTATTTTTTTTTTTTTTTTTTTTTTTTTAGTTTGGAAAACTGAGAAAATTTTTTTCCGATTTTTAATAATATTTGTTCATAAATAAATCTTGAAAAATTGACTTCACTTTTGATTGTGTATTTCGTTCTCTTGATATAATATTTTCCAAACGGTAGTAATTTTATATATAGTCCGTGAGCCAATGGTGAAGGTGAGTACCAAAAAGGCGGAGTAAGTCCAACCAGGATTTTTAACTAACTATATGTATGTAGTGTTAGAAACTGTGTGATGGACGCTTTGAATGTGTAGCTAAATATTATTTTGAGCTCGATTTGTGAAACACTGCTGAAGGTTTACAACACAATTTACATTAGACACAAAATAAGC